>VSDK01006345.1:0-39645 GCA_009767595.1 Symbiodinium kawagutii | reverse complement strand
CATCATCATCCATCATCATCCATCATCATCCATCATTTATCATCATCATCCATCATCATCCATCATCATCCATCATCATCCATCATCATCCATCATCATCCATCATCATCACCATCATCATCATCACCATTATCATTATCGTCATCATCGTCATCATCGTCATCATCATCATCGTCGTCATCATCATCATCATCATCATAATCATCATCATCATCATCATCATCGTCATCATCATCGTCGTCGTCGTCATCATCATCTTCATCATCACAATCACAACAAATCGATTGGGTGACACTGACTGTACCAATACCACTCTCACAAAAACACTACTTGCTAGTACTACAAACGTTGTGAAATAGATGTGAGATATCATGGCCTCATCAGAAATGTTGAACACACATTTCTATAATTTGGTTAGTTTTGTTTATCCACTAGTCTTCCAAAGCGGAGAAACATGATTCTGGGGTAAGAATTCTTCCATGTGATCATGTGATCCAACAAAAGGATGTATTGAGGTCTGATGATGGAGTTTGGTATTTCTACACCCCATATTATTGAAGTGGAATCTGATTGTACGTGACAAGATCAATTTGTGAAATTGGGGCAGCTCCTTACAGGAATACACCTTAAGGTCATGAACAGATAGCCAGAAGAAGTTTTGAACATTTCTTTTTGTTGCAATGTGTTTCTTTTTTTTGTTGGGGGGGGGAGGGGGGTGGACTTGTTTGGAAGAGCTGCCTGGAATTCCTTGGGGGTATCCCTTTGCAAAACTCTTGGTTTAAAGTTTAAAGATAATTGTTTTGGGGTCCTTGGGCCCTTAGGCAATGTTGGGGATTTTGGGCTCATGTCAGGTCAAACCCACAAGGCAAACACAAGTAATTGTTCAAAACAATCTTACCCCTACCCCTACTTCCACCATTAGCAAGAAAAGGACCCTGGAGCTTCTTGGATATGTTTGGCCCATGTTGGATCAGTTTGATGGTATGTTGGGCCTTTGGAATACGGGCAAACTTCAATCTAGAGCGCCAGCACTAGAACCCCTTCCCAGACAACCTCAAGGATAAATTTGGGTATTGTAGCAGGGAGTGTAGGGGGTTGGTTGAAGTTGTTTTGGAAGACATGTAGGGTCTATGTTTCACAAATTTGAATTTGAATATATGTATGTTGGGCATATGTTGGGTTGATTGAGTATAAGGAACACTCACTCACAAAAGTGCTCTTCCTTTTGAGATCCCGGCAAAGTAATGTGTTATGGTGCAGTGTGCAGCTTCAAATATTGGATATTCTTCAATGGCAACAATGACAAGCATATATAACTCTTTTTGTGAATAAAACTGCAACAAGGCAATGCAAAAGTTTTTGAATACAGATAAACTTCCTTTGACATTCCGAACACCTTACCAAGTCAAAAAGGTAATTTCAATTTATTCAGACAGGCACAATGAGAAACAACCACTTTACCGCTAAAGTTGCAATCTCTAAGAAAAAACGTTTCAATCATGGAAAAAAATCAGACACTAAACTTCCTTGCAGTATTGCGGCAAAAATTAATGAAAAGGAACCGTGAAAAACTGATATGCACCTCCAAAATCATTACACGTCCTAAAGTTTCTTGACAGAAAGAACTCACATGATCTTCCTGTGTGTAAAGGTTACAATTTCGCTCCAAACTCCTTACAGACCCTAAAGTTCCTTACAGTTCCATGGAAAAAGGAACTGTAAGGAACCTTCTGTATGAAAAACTGATTTGAGTCTGCAAAATCCTTACAGTACCAAAAGTTCCTTACAGTTCCCTGGCAAAAGGAACTGTAAGGAACTGCCATTTGGCCTGAACAATTCTACGTATGATTTTTTTTTGTTTTGGCTCAAAATCAACCAAAAAAAAAACATACGTAGAAAATAATTTCTACGTATGTTTTTTTTTTTTGAGCTCAAACCCAATGAAAAAAAAAAACATACGTAGAATGGTTCAGGCCAAATGACAGTTCCTTACAGTTCCTTTTCCCAGGGAACTGTAAGGAACTTTTGGGACTGTAAGGATTTTGCAGACTCAAATCAGTTTTTCATACAGAAAGTTCCTTACAGTTCCGTTTTCCAGGGAACTGTAAGGAACTTTTGGCACTGTAAGGATTTTGGGAGAGAATTTATAACATTTTCACACTCAGTTACATACATGTTCTTGCAAGATGGTTCCTAGTGTCAAGAAGTCCTGAAAATTCATGGCGGCATTTTTAGGTTTTAATTTTTGCTTTTTCTTTCCTTGACACTAAAAGTTAGTACAGGGGTGTTTCAAATGGGGAGCTAAAGGACATTGATATTTTCTCCGCAAAGACGAATTCCAGTACAAGGGCTTAGCAAAAATCACAATGTGATGAACAACAAAACACATACATATGCAATTGTATCCTGTAGCAATTACAAAAGCAATTTGGCTATTTTGTTTTTTTGGCTCAGATGTTTAGAGTGTTTGGTGTCAGTTATCACCATGGCATCATCGGCTGACAGTGACAGTTCATCTAGTTCATCATCAGATGAACGCCCTCCAGCGAACCGTTCTTCGAATTCAGAGAGAGACGATGGGGAATCCGAATCACATTCGGACTCGGAGTCTGACGTGGAGGCTGCTTGTTTGGGAATGAATATGTGGTGTAACTGTCATTCCTATTTCCTGATGTTACATTTGATACAAAAAAACCATCCATTCATATGATGTTGTTTTGGACGGATTGACACTGACAGGTCACAAAGAATATACCAGATGGGCCAACAAGTTTGGCGGATTTGTTTTTGTGGCCATCCTACAACAGTTCACGCCTTCTCAACCACCCATCCCTGGGTGACAAGTTTGCCGAACGCGTCATGAAGCTTATGGAGCATGACATCTATGTGAATGAAGCATATGGCGGGACTGGATCAGGGGCTGTGACTCTTCACTTGCAGCACTCCCACATGAGGCGTGCCCTAGCTGTATAGGTGCAGACAGACACATACACATTCACATACACAAATTATCAAACATCTCAAGCAGTGGTAATATGTTACATGTTTATTTGATAAGTTCCCGAACGCACACCAAGGACTCCTACAGCAGAAAGGGTTCAATCCACCGGATGGACGCGTGATCACACACACCACATGCGATTCTGATGCACAATGCCGAAGAATCTTGACTTCTTTGAACCAGGTTACTTTGAATGCATTTCTTCACTCACCAACCACATATGTCCTTCTCTTCATGTTTTGTTTCTGTGTTCTCCGTCCACTCCCTTCAAGCCACCTCAGGTATTTAGGCCCGAGCACATCTTCGGAAGCTTGGAAAGTCGAATTCGACCTCGAACTCTAGAGAGATTGAAGGAAGCTAGACGGGAGGCAGTCAAAAGGTTTGAAATCGCGAAATGTTGCTTGACAAAAGTCCAACATTTAGTCAGCTACTCACTCACCAGATTGAACATCAACGAAACCTGTCCCTCTCTCTCGCTATCTTTCTCACACTTGTACGTCTCACACTATCCGATAATCATCCCTTATGTTTGTCTTATCTGTTTCTCACACTCAGGTTACATGACTGATGGTGATACGGCTGAAGAGAATCAGCTGCTGAAGAAACATGGCGAGGAGGTGTTCGATCAGTACATGGCCATCTTACTGGAAGATGAGTCAAACTTCTTGATGACCGGTAGATGCCACGGGTCGAACCAGGCACTTCAAGTTGATGAACCTTCCAAAGAAACCAAGTTTTTTAATCAACTTACTAATAATGCAGCGAAGAACATTCTTGCTGATATTTTATTTTGTGCTGATGACAGGATGTGTTGACACCATACGGGACCAAAACTGCCTGGTCCGCAGCGGAAGCGAGAGCAGAGTGGGCCAGAAAACGTCTTTCCCTGGCATTGGCAGGATCTACGTGTGTAGACCATTCTGCCATAGGCGGGGGCAAGTGGTTAGAGATTACAAGTAGATCAAGTAGTAGCATCACTAATTCAACATTCAAACTTCAAACTTTGTAGTTTCACACATCCGCTTGCTGTGGAATGATTTTCGTTTCCTGACATCCGGATTCCAACCCCACATGAGGAACATGTTCTGGACTTCTTGGTCCCAGCGCCATTCCTTTAGCGATCTGGATCGCTGAAAGGATCCTATGCCAGGAGGCGTCATTGCAAACAACAACATGTAGTGGTTACCACAACCAAAACAAAAAGGAATGTTAGACTGTGATGGTGATGATGATTGTTTTTCTTTTCTTTCAACCATCCCCTGAGCAGGATGTTATCGTGCACGAATGTTCTCCTCGCTTCTCAACAAAGGTGTTCACGAAATACCTTCCGGGGTATTCGCTTCATGAATTGGAGGTGGATGACAAAAACGTGATGCTAAGTCAGCATTTGTTCGGGTGGCCAGCTCACCGCCCACGCCGTTACACAGTTCTGAGCAGAGACTCAACATGTTCTTTATGCGATGGCCTCAACCCTTTACGACTGCTATTCCGCCGACCACGCCTCACCGTTGCAGACTTGTTTTGTGCACCTGAGGAGCATACTCACTCTCACAGCCTGCTTGACAGTTTGTCATCCATAAATAGGTATACCCCCCAAAGATTGGTTTAGTATCATCCTTCGGTGTCACATTTTATTTTTTGATTTATATCTATTGAGAGCACTTTTCCCCACTAATCTTGAATCACAGGACCTAGTTGAACAAGAAAAGAGGAAGGTGGCCCACAAGAAATGTTTGCCTTCAGCGACCTCAAGCTTCCATGATTTACTGCCTGGTACCTTGAATTTGAATTCGGTTCTGGATTGAAATCAGAAATGTATGAGCTGGAACCTTGTAGTGCCTCATGCTTCATTTGCTACTGAGGCACAAAACGTGTGTGGGTGAGGCTGTACAAGAAGTCTGCAAAGGTTCAAAGGGCTATCACAAAACACAAGAAAACGGTCGAAGGATACTTGTTTCAAGACTCCATGGGGTCCATGACCATGGGTATGTTTATTCTGACATGATGAACAGACTTACTGTATTGTAACCTGCTCGATGTTTTCATTGAGGACGGGCCAATGATACATCAATGCTCACTATGGTGTGTAACTTGGATCAAAATCCTCAGAAACGACCAGTGGTCAGTTCCAAATTGCCAGCACTACTGCGTGCTGGTACCATGTGGCTTTTGCGCTTGCCTGCGGATTGTCAAGATGAAGAAGATGATGCTGAGTCTAAGTGTGCAAACGATCCAGCGGAAAGATGGCTACTTGACCTAGATGCTTGTTTGGCACTAGATTATTTCAAAAAATATGATGATGGATGATGATGGATGATGATGGATGATGATGATGATGATGATGATGATGATGATGATGATGATGATGATGGATGATGATGGATGATGATGGATGATGATGGATGATGATGGATGATGATGATGATGATGATGATGATGATGATGATGATGATGAGGATGAGGATGAGGATGATGATGAGGATGAGGATGATGATGATGATGATGATGATGATGATGAGGATGAGGATGATGATGATGATGATGATGATGATGAGGATGACGATGATGATGATGATGATGATGATGAGGAGGATGATGATGATGATCCTGCCCAGGAGCACCTTCATGTTCAAGGTATTCCGCAGTGGCCGATCCCTGGTTGTGGAGATCCATGGCCATACTTCACGCACACCTGCGCTCCAACAGTGCGGAAGCGACTGGCGGGCAATGCAACTTGGTCTGCATTACTTTGTCACTATGCCATGTGGGACCAGATCATCTCCAACAGTGTAGGAGAGACAGCACCGTGTTCTGAAACACCATGACAGAGACAGCGCACTGTTCTGAAACTGAGTCAATGCACAATGCCGTCATCGGGTCAGTTCATGCGGCTATCATGGTGGGCTTGGATGTGAGGAAGTCACACGCCGAGAGATTCTGAAAGCTAGTCTATCCTGCTGCGCTCACCCAAAGTGAGATTTTGTGAGAGTAGGGGTAGGACAGTAGACAGTACAGAGGGTAGATCAGTAGATAGCCCAACTCATTTGTATCCCAGATCCGATTCTTGACGGACTGAAAATGACATGGTTCTGCAGTTCTGCCATTCTGCCCTTTGTCGGGGACGTGTGTGGTAGTGCAGTGTCGTGTGTCACCATTCTGCCCGGCTTGAGGTTTGCTACTAAAATCATTACCACTACTAAGGAATCGGACATTGTTTTTGTGGAAGTCGAAACCTGCATCATTTCAATTGCTAGCTCATTCTACGATTGCAAATTGGGATTGATGCCCTGCCTTGAATCGAGCGAGACTAATCACACATTCTAGCATTTTGCTCGAGCCAATTTGTCATCCTGCCTCACTTCCAGATACCTTGTGACCTGAGCGCTAGTTCCAGATACCTTGTGCTGCTGGCCCGCCTCTTCAGCATGGAGCTTGACATGAAGGGCTCGCAAGTGGTTCAGCTTGATGGTGGTGAGCCTGATCATGCTCACTCTCTCGGTTCTACTGCTGACATGTTGAAGGTGAAGTGCATGGTGAAATCATGCAAGCAAGTGGTCATACGCACAGCTGGTAAGATTCTTGGTGTCGACTAGTGTTGATATTCATTCATATGTACTTGATACACACATTGCATCTCCAGTGTGTTTTGATGCTCAACAACAACAGCACCACCACACTCAGTCTATGGTTTGCTGACTCTAAGGAAGTTGGTTCTTTGCCAACACCACACTTGTGACAAGGACGCAATGTATCAACAGGCTGGCAAGGCCAAGAACGGCCCAGAGTTGGTGAAGAACCTTCGGGGGATGGAAGAAAACAATGTCAATGAATTGCTGGGGCATTTGGAAAACTTCGCCAATCAGTATAAGTCTCAGGTAAATCAAAGCAAACAAGCAAAGCTGTGCATGTAACCACCTATCATCAAAACCAATCCTGTCATTTTATTGATAGATAGAATCATTATCATGGTCCGAGTCGTCCGAGGTGCCCCAGTCTGGGACGTGGCCGCAAGCGGAAGACGTGGGATTGGTCCAGAATCAAGACTGTGAATCAAAGTGGTGTCCGGAAACAGAACAAAGATATACTTCGTCCCTTGTGCAAGGTCGATTTCATTGACCATTTTGTGAACAAAGCTCCAGCCTACCAACGATTCTCGGCCATGCGTTGGCATGACGCTAACATAGAGATATCGACTAAAAGTATAATATTATCATGCATGCTCCATTCTCACCATGTGTGGATTATTCTTAGGCTTTCCGTCTTTGACTGAGACTGTGAGATTGAGAAGAGATATCAGAGATATTTGTTATTTGTTAAATCGAACCGGTGTACATGAGTATGCACATATTTCAACTCATGTATATGTATGCCCTGTAACATGTATGTATGTTTGTATCAAATTTCAACCCTGTTCACCCTGTTCACAGTTCTGTCTCGAAACCCATTACAGTCAGGATTGGACGAGGAAGCCGCAGATGCCCTTTGGACTAGACAGTTCAATGATCCCACGGTGAGGAGAGACCAACGTGATGCGACAAGTCGCGACGGACAAGACATAGGAAAAGCAACCCGGCTAGATATTTGATGATGATAGGGATGGATGGATGGATGGATGGATGGATGGATGGATGGACATTATGATGATGATGATGATGATGATGATGAGGATGAGGATGATGATGATGATGATGATGATGATGATGAGGATGATGATGATGATGAGGATGAGGATGAGGATGAGGATGATGATGATGATGATGATGATGATGATGATGATGATGATGATGACCATGATGATGAGCACTCAGCGCATGACTGTGGGCTGAGGTATGGAGATTGTGGGTGCCAGTCGGGGAAGAGGCAACTTCATCCTCGTACCAGGACAACCCGTTGGGAGATGTTGAAGATTGTTGCTACTCCTCCTCTATGTGTAGATACCTGCCTGCCCTGCCCTCGGGAAATAAACCTGTGACAGGACCTATCTCTGCTACATGAATGTGTGGATGAGCTGCACGCTCCATCGGAAAAGGGCATTTCAGCACAGATGGAGGCCGCTCAGTCTCCTGCCCTGTGGAGTGAGTTGGAATGTGAAGAACCCCTTGTTCCACTCACCGCCGCCGCCACCCCGAAGACGCCTACCTCTTTGCCTTCACATGCTGGTGGGAGGAATTCAAAGGGCCAGCCGAATGTGAACAGCCATGATGGACCTGGACCTTCTGCTGCTCGTGGCCGTGGCGGAGGTGCTGCCAAGCCAGCCGTGGAAGCTTCCAAGCAACGCACCAAGACCATGAAAGATCTGAAGAATACCGAAGTAGCTTTGCAGAAGGCTCTCGCTAGTGGTAAGAACATTCTCACTGCTGTGGCACCGAAAGCTCATGGTTCTGAGGCGGCTGGATTTGGTGGTGGTGGGAGTGGTGGCGGTGGGTCGTCGGAGCTGTATACAACATCACCACCACCATCATCATCAACATCAACATCATCATCGTCATCATCAGAAGCATCATTATCGCGTGAATGATCATCGTGTTTTTGATTTTGATTTAAAAAACTTTATGTGTTGGTTTTGGTCCTGGTCTGGTTTGTATCTATGGTTGTGAGTCAAAATGCTTTTAGTTCTATTGTCTCCTGTATGTAACTCTGTCATTCTGTCATCCTTGGAGGAGCATGCAAAGAATGATCCAACCTTGAAACTTCTTCGGCAACGCATGGATATCCTGGACCTTGCTATGGATCGGACCCTAGGCCCTCAGAGTGAAAATGTGAGTCGACGGCTGCGCTTGGCATGTCTTGAAGACCCTTTCCTCAAAGAGTTTGAAACCACCCTGCTGCAAGATCCAGCTGGAGTGCAATCCCTTGGGAAGATCAAGTATGTGAGGGAGACTTTGCTAGAACTCCAGCCCACGGGAGAGAAGGTTGTTGAATTGATGGATCATCAGAAGAACGCTTTCCTGGTCCTTCAACGGGTCGCATCTTCTGTGAGCACAGAAGCAGAGTCTTGGAAGACAGGAGTGTTGGCCCTTCAAAAGGCCCATGCCGAGGAAGAAAAAGCGAAGAAGAGAGCTGAAGACAAAGCACAGAAAGATGAGCAAAGAAAGAGAGATCAGGCTGCAAAACAAGCTGAGCGGCAAGAAAAGAGAAAGAGAGACCGAGAAGAAGCTGCCGCTGTTGCAAAAGAAACTGATGACACTGAGATGGTGGAGGTGGAGCCGGAGGAGCAGATTCAAAGCGATCCCGGCGTCGAACAGGTCATGCTGAAAGAGAGCTTGAGGAGTCAGACCCATGTGTGCTTCGAAACCTCCGGTTGTCCCAGCATCTCAAGCCCACCGTTGTTGTAGAGGACATCAAAGACTTTGTTTTCCAGGTGTGCTCCCAGCCCCAAGTGGCAGCTGTCTTGCGATCCAAAAAGGGAATGGTCAAGAAGGTTCTGACTGCAACTGGGTTGGCATTCAACTGTAACATTTTTGCGGCATTTGTTCATCGGTCCACCCCCGTCCATCCATCCGTCCATCCATCCATCTATCCATCCATCCATCTGGTTGCATGATGCATGTTGGTAGTATGTAGCTAGTATGCAAGTGATGTATAGATGCTATGTGGGGTATTATTATGTAAGTGGTGGCATTTAGGTAATATATGATATGGGCAGTCCAGGTAGTATATAGTATATAGGTAGTATTTAGCTAGTAATATATGGGCAGTATATTGGTAGCAAACAAATAGTATGTAAAGGTAGCATGTAGGCTAGTGTATATGATATGGAAAATGTAGGTAGTATGTAGTATGTAGTATTTAGGTAACATAATGGGCAGTATGTAGGTAATACATAAGTAGTATGTAGGTAGCATATATTATGTAGATGGCTAGTATGTAGGTAGCATATGAGTACATAGGTAGTATATACGTAGCATATAGGCAGTATATATAGGTAGTGTGAAAAATATGTAGGTAGCGTAAGGTAGAATTTAAGTAGCATAAAGGTAGTACAGTACAGGGGTACTATATAGGTAGTATGTAGGCAGTATATAGATTTAGGTAGGTGGCATATGGGCAGGAGGCAGATGTGCAGTACGTAAAGCTCCCAAATGTTGCAGATAGTGGGCAAATGGAAGGCTAAATCTCCCATTTGCTGCAAATAGTGTAAGAATAGGAGGCAAAAGCTTCCAAATGCCGTAAATAGCATGCAAATGCAAGGCTAAGGCTACTTGGGGGGTGGGATGGGGGGGATGACATTGGGGGGGGGCATCGGGGACTGGGGCTGGAACATACATACCATACCATACAATACCATACCATACCTTACCATACCATTCCATGCCATGCCATGCCATACCATACCATATGATACAAAATATGATATCATTATACTGTATATAATATATTATCATTATCATCATACACATACATTGTATAGGTGGCCCATCTACAACACACCACCTCCACCTTCCCAAAGCGGCCTCTCAAGAATTGGCCAAGGCAACTCCTGGGATGACTTCGAATGCTGTCAACACAATGGCTCGTGTTTTGAATTCCGATGCCCAGAGATTTTCAACCGAATGCCATGACAAGTGGTCCAAGGATTCGGCTGGCAAGTCCAGTGGTCGAGTTGGCTATCCGTCTGAAGGGCCCGGATCTGCTTTGGGATTTGATGTCCTTTTTCAATTGGAGATCGAACGATTGGCGGGAATGGATTGCCTTCCTTCAGGCCACTACACTGTCATTGACCGAGAAAGCTTTGAGCAGAGGTTGCTTAGATTGGATTGATCAAATATGCGTTTGGTGCATTGGTGCTTTAATCATTCCACATGTACGATGTACATGCAAGGCCAGGTCATACATTATGGTAGGTTCACAAGTTCACAATTAACTTGCCAATGAACTAAACTGCTAGCCACTAGTCTGTAGCTTAAGCCACCAAGCAACAACGAGTAGCTCATCAAAACAAGAAAATACTTCGGACCGACCCACACCCATATCCAAACCATTGCATATATCTCTTGATGTATCAAAACACATATCACATATCCATCATGTTTTGGTTGTTTGTCCCCCAGCCAGCCTGTGCCCACTTCATCACACTGCGACTGAGGTTCTTCGAATGCGGTCGGCAATGCCAACCTCCAATGGACGAGGATCTTGCGAAAAAGGAAGCCTTGCGCTTGTCGGGCGTGACTTGGAGTGCTAGCAGACAGGGCGATGTCTACAATGGGGTGTTGCCGAACGGCTTGGGAGCAATCAACTATCAGTATGAAGGCAACCGGCTTCTGGCAAGTGTGGATGCGTTGGAAATGACCAAGATCACTTCCCCGCACGTTCTGGAGCTGTTCAAAGACAACACCACTCAGTACACAAGCAAGCAGTTTCTTGAGATCATGGAGGCAAGTGAATGACATCATGATAGTGTGAATATCACAGTGGAGCGGCGGAGCTTGCCATCATCATCATCACCATCATCATCACCACCACCACCGCCACCACCACCATCATCATCATCATCATCCTCCTCCTCCTCATCATCATCATCATCATCATCATCATCATCATCACTTTCATCGTCATTGACATCGCCATCATTTTCATCACATCATATCCAAAGTGCAAAGATAACCGGTACTCCTCAACAAATCAAGTCGAGAAACAAATCAACATGGGATCAATGGGATCAACATGAGCAGTTCAAATTTAGGAAAAGGAAACAAGAAAGACATGTTCAGTTTTCAAATTATATTGATATTCACAACCAGGTTGTTGAAACTCTGCAGCAGGGTCCCTGCCTGACGGGAACTGGGGTCTTTGACAGCTATCCTGGCAGGCAGCGACAAAAGCGTTTCAAAATCTTGAGGATGATCCGTTGGTGCTTGGGAACATACCATCACTTCGGGTGACCTACATCATCCCTGGTGATGTGTACTACTTGCCATTCTGCAGCTTGATCACAGAAAAGGCACTGGGCTCAACATGTGTCAGCCTACGTGCATCAACCTGCCTTATTGGTACCAATGAAGAACTTCAGACCTTGTACATCCGAAAAGTCTTCCAAGCATCGCCTCTTGCTCACAGTCGTTGGCACTTGATGACAAAGTTGGTGGCCACAGCAACCGAGGCGAACGCCAAGAAAGCCAAGCAGGAGAAAGAAGATGATGAAAACGCCAAAGCGCAAGCGGACACAAACAGTGATGATGCACTTCCAGTAGCTGCACCTGCACCTTTCTCCCCTACAGCTGCGCTCGAAAGTCATCAAAACATTGTGCGCGTGATTAGAGAGGCCATCGCAGCCGCCAAGAAGTCCGATGATGATGATGATGACACCAATGAGTTGGACGAGTTGGTGGAACAGGCCAAGAAGCACAGCAAGTTCCCTGATTTTATGCATGAAACCATGGAAGCATGCGGTATGGAAGAGGACGATGGGGATCTATTTGAGCAGGATGATGGTTGGACAAATCTCCAAGGCTTTTTGGATTGGCTCAGTCTCCAAGATGAAAGTGAAACCCCCAGCCGCAGCGGCAGCAGAAGAAGGAGCAGGCGGAGGGAGAGGAACCAAAATCAGCCACAACTGGAGCAGGAGTCGGGAGATAGCAAAGACATCCAGTCCACAGAAACTGACAACAAGGAGAACGAGAAGCAGACCGAGGAGAACGAGACTGAGGCGAAGGAGAACAAGAAGCATAGCTTAGCTGAGGAGGGCAGCCAGAATCAGCAGCAGCAGCAGCAGAATGAGGAGAAGAGCAGTGGAGATGATTACACATGTGCCAAACCCATCCCACCTATGATGACACAGCTGGAGATGGAGCCCATCAAAACTGACAACAATCAGAACGAGAAGCAGCCTGAGCCGGAGTTGCAGTCGGAGCAGATCCTTTCCGAGGAGAACAACCAGAATCAGCCAGAGCAGACTACTGAGCAGAGCACCGGAGATGACACAGGTGCCCAATCCATCGCAACCACGGTGACAGAGGAGAACCCGAATCAGACACAGCAGGAGCCGGAGGGAGATGGAAAAGACATCAAGTCCACGGAAACTGACAACAATGAGAACGAGAAGCAGCCCACGGAGAACAAGAAGCAGAACTCAGCTGAGGAGGCAGCGGAGAACCATAATCAGACACAGCAGGAGCCGGAGGGAGATGGAAAAGACATCAAATCCACAGAAACTGACAACAATGAGAACGAGAAGCAGCCCACGGAGAACAAGAAGCAGAACTCAGCTGAGGAGGCAGCGGAGAACCAGAATCAGACACAGCAAGAGCCGGAGGGAGATAGCAAAAACATCCAGTCCACCACGGAAACTGACAACAAGGACAAGGAGAACGAGAAGCAGCCCGAGCCGGAGCAGAGGGAAGATGACACACACATCCAACCCACAGTCTCAGAACCTGAGCCTACCGAGAACCATGGCAATGGCATCGGCGATGGTGTGCACGCACCAGATGCAGACCACGGGGTGTCCTCAACCCCCAACTTGCCTTCCGCAGCTTCCGCCATTTCCAATCCGCCAGTCAGCAAGCAATCTTGCATGAGTGATTTCCTCGTGGTGAAGAAAGCCGCAAGTGAAGATACCATTCCGAAGGAGACGACGAAAAATGACAACAAGGGCAAGAGCAAGGCCTGATCATGATGATGATGATGATGATGATGATGATGATGATGATGATGATGATGATGCTGATGCTGATGATGATGACGATGACGATGATGATGATGATGATGATGATGATGATGATGATGATGATGATGATGATGATGATGATGATGATGATGATGATGATGATGATCTATGTTTTCCTTTTGCAGTGTAAGCAAAAACCCTGCACTGCCCGGCCCCCTCAGGTGGCAAAAGATGACACACCTGCAAAGACGGCAACTCCCAAGGCCCCTTCCTTTGCAGCACGAAAGCGCACCGACAAGGCAGAGAAGGGACACACCTCCACCTCTGAGGCAAAGAAGAAGGCAAGAGCAAAGGCACCCTCGTCCTTGTCTAAGTCTAAGCGTGGCAAAAAGGATGACAACAAAGACGGAGGCGAGAAGGCCATGAACTCTCGATCAGTTGCAATCACAAATGTTGAATAGACAGAGATCAGTTTCAGTTTTACACATCCATCCGTAGTACATAGTCCATAGTACACAGTATATGTTTTTGTGTTATACATGTACATATAGTTAGATAGTATATAAATATGTCTTTAGATAGAATATACGCATACTGTTCTTAATCTACTGAGTAGCCCCACCTTCTAATCTCGTCCAATGTATGCACGCATGCATGCATACAAACCCCATTGCAGGAGCAGCGTGAGCCGAAGATCCAATACATGCCAGCGACACGCGTTGGCAAAATCGTCGAAGCACTCGGATTGGGACCGAAGTGCGATGGTTGAAATGAAAACTTCTTACAACAACAGCAACAACTCTTACTTCTAATCAACAATTCCAATCAACAACTTCTTACTTACCAATGTACCAAGGAAAGAAAGTTTGGTCATTTGGTCTAACACAATGTATTACTCTACTATACCTGTTGTTTTTGAGAAATTGAGCCCTTGAGCCAAGGGGGCGGTTCGGGCTTGACAGGCTCGGTCCAAAAGGGTCCAGCCTTTTAGCACCTCTGACTAATTCAGTCAGGAAAAAAAGGCGCTTATGCTTGGGCGATTCTGTCAGTCGCAGTTGCTTGGGCCAATACTCTAATCCCCTTTAACTATAATCCACCTTTAGCTACAATTCCCTTTAGCTATGATGTATGTAATCCCATTTAACTATAATACCCGACGACGATCTTTGAATCGTAGGAAGGAAAAAAAAATCAAGATGGAGCTGTCCAGTATATGTTCCACTTTTCACACCTACCCAAAACCTTAGGGTACCTTTCTAATCTGAACCTCCCCTTAGGGACCCCCCCCTTATGAAATTTAGCACCGCTACTAAATGAAATTACGCATCATTGTCAACCGTTGTCACTTCTTAACCCCTATCAACCAGCATTAACCATCAATATCCACTATCAACGGTCAATCCCCATCATGAACCGACCAACACCAACCATTGTCAACCACGATTTCCAACCATCATTCACCATCAACACCATTCTTAACCCCCTACTCAACCATTCATCACCCATTCATCACCCATTCATCACCCATTCCCCACCACCAATCCCCTGGCTGCCGCTGGACCCTTAGGGATCCATGCGCCATCAGCCGCGCCATCCCCGGGTACCGTCGTTTCGCGCCTCGTTGTGCAGCCGCAGCAGCAGCAACGGCTCCAAGGGCGCCAGAGCTTGGCGCTCGATGTCCCAGGCCAGCTCTCTGGCCTACCACATGCGATGGTTAGTCAGCTATGACGTGAGGGTTGATGGATGGCTGATGTTTGGTTAATTTTCAAATATTTTCATAATAATGGCTGATAGGTGACTAATGGTTGACTGATGGTTTATTGATTGATGGGTGATTGGTGGTTGGTTGATTAGTGGCTGATGAATGGATTAGTTGATGAATTTGATTGATCAGGTGGCTGATTAGTGGTCATAATCATGGCTGATGAGGCCGATTAGTGGTTGACTGACGGTTGATAATGGGTGATTCATAGTTTGCAGTTGGTGGTGGTTTCTTCCCAGGGACCTCCTGCAACAATCAGCCACTTGTGGTGGGCTCACGGCTTAAGGGACCATCATAGCCAAAGGTCAAACAGTGGACACACGACTAATGCACAGGTCACCCAATGAGTGTGTCCGTGAATGGTGGTATTCCCAACCATCCCTGAACGATCATCATTTACTAGGTCAATCAACCAGCTGTGACACTACATCATTCATGCACTACCCCATATGGTTCATTTCTTGTGTATTCCAGGCATGGTCATTTCCATCCTAAACCTATGTCCTGTTGCTGATGTCTCACCACTGGTGGTCGCGCACCACCCATCCAGGCTGCACCACGCTGCCTCTGAACGAGATCGATAGTCCTGGGAGTTGGAAGTTGGGGTCCTTGACTTGGTGAACTTCCAACCGACCGCTGGTATTGCTATGGGTTAAAACCCTGTTGCCTGTTGCCCTGAGATATCTCCTGCAATTTTTGACCATATCCTGTAGCCCTGGTATATCCTGTAGCCCTGGTATAGCCTGTAGCCCTGGTATATCCTGTAGTCATTGACCATGGTTTTCCCTGTGATTTTGTTGGCTGATATCCCCCGGTATTGATGGTTGACTGCTTGACCCAGCTCGCCACATTACCCAGCCACTGTGGACACTTACGGGATGTGACAGCTGGGGCACAGGGTAGCTTGGATGACGCCGCCAGGACAGGGCGTCGCTGGCTGATACCGGACGGTCATTTACGACTGTCAACCATTGCCCATGATCAACAAGTACTGGGCGGCTTCTGACCATGATGTTTGCCAACCACTGACAATTGTTGACCATGATGATTAGCATTGATTGATCAACTATATTTTGATATCAACAAGCACTGACAGTTTGCAATGAATCATTAATCATGAATGATTGTTGGCGATGGTTTCTTGCAGCCATCGATCTAGGCAGTCTTGTGTGCATACACTAGCGGCAGTTGCAGCCAACCTGATGGCATTTGATCGACCGCCATCATGAGCTACTGAGAACTTTTTAGCTACGGTGGTCGAGAAGATAGATGCCCTAATAATCAGCGGCTAGAAAGTAGTGGCCTGTAGTGGCCAATAATGCTTCAAAACGGAGATTTAGAATACGTGGTACTGATTGACTATGGTTGATGATGATCAGTGGTGGTTCATAGTGGTTCGTGATGATTCAAAATGTTTACTGATACTTTGGAATGGTTCCCAACACCAGTTGTATACTATCACTATGGTTCACCAGTGGACTAGTCTGGTGCTAGACATTCACTATTGGTATAGCACTGGACTTGTTGAATGACAATCACCAGTCAGTGTTCATTGGCTTTCCGGGATGGTGAATTGCTGACGCTTCCGCCGCTGGCTTCCTCCAAATTCTCTGCGAGGCTGCGGATGACCTCTTTGAAGACCATCTTGTGCGACCTGGTGGTGGAAATCCCGAGGTTTTCCATTAATGATCAGATGTATTTTAGGGTTTATAGCTAATTTTTGTGAGTAAATAATAATGTTTAAGAATGATTCATTGCGGATCATTCCGGGAGGTCTAATTCTTGAAGAGCTGGACATTGGGAGATCCTGCTCGTGGAATACGAATAAATTTCTGGGAAAACAACGGAATCCACTTGACTGCCGCCAGCCATGACTGCGCAAGGCCACTGCCAAATTGCTACGCATCATTGTATAATCAACAAGACATGATGACATCTCAATCTGAGTAGTGAAATCACATGCAATAAAATAAACATCATCACTCCACATGCTGAAAATCATGGGAGCCCAATGGTCCAATGGATGATCTTTGACAGTGGCACTGGTATGGATGTTTGTGGCTCTCCAACCGAACCTATCCCCTCTCCAAACGGCCTCCCACTGCGCAGGTAGTGGAGACATCGCTCTGCTGCCTGGAGTTGGGTCGATCTTTGGCAAGCGATGTAGATATCACCATGGGTACGCTACATACACATTCAAAATGTCATGGATATAATTGCATGGGTGTACTTATAGACATAGAAGACACAATTTATACATACTGTACGACTAAACAAACTACTGCTAAGTATCATGTCAAGTCTACGATTCATTCTTTCAACAGTGTCTTCAAGTACTGGCTGGGGCTTGATTTAACTTAATCTTGGACACAGTTTTCACAGATAGGACTGTGGGTCCGGTAGTCATACTCACCCTCTACCCGTTGTGGTCACATCTCAAGGCCATGGAGTCAACAAGTTGAGATGTGCCACTGTCAGAGATTGGTAATACTTGGGGGGGTGAACCTAACCGTCCAGCAGTTTTCGGGCATTTGAGGATTGTTTCTACTCTTTGTTTTCTAATTGTCACGCTGAGGAGTCCCATGATAAAATGGGCTGATACCATGAAACTATCAACCGGCCCTCACTTGTGTTTCTATTGGGTTACCCCCCTGCTCTGTGCCATCACTGGCCACCCTTGGTTCAACGATGAACCACTCCATTTGATCAGAACCGTCAAGCCAGCCGCAGGCCTCCAATTCGAAACGCAATGCCACCTCCTCATGGAAAAGGTTTTGGACCTGTGGCACTTCAGCAGTTGCAGATGCAACACCCATAGGGCTTTGGGTCAATATCAACGGTCCAAAAAATGAGCACTTGCTGCGCCTGATAATATCATATCAATGTATTAAAGGCACTTTAATCATCCATCTGAGCGCGACAAACACTGCTAAATCTAAATCTGCGCATCTATTTTCAGGCAGGAACACATAGTCATCCCTCTTACGAATGTGAACCAAACAATAATGAACCTTTGATTTACCACCTATTTGCGTTGAATACTTGTTAATAGTAGTCAATTTCGGTTCATGTGAATACAGTAGTTCATTGCGGCCAACTATTGCTAACAATATCATTGTAGTCTGCAATGAATATCGAAAAAAGAAGCACGACGCGCAACAACATGCATGAACCTATCCACTTTCCATTTCTCTGAAACCAGCAACAGTCCATCTGTTTCAGTGCGCCGTCTGAAGTGACATGAAAAGTGTCAAACACCGAACCATACCAAACCTTTAGGAACCCAAGAAATTGGCTGATTGCAGATTAGCAATGAAGTCCTTCCCAGATACAACGAGATTCCGAACAAAGGAAGATGGCAATGAACATGAACATGTGATATTCCAAGAACACTTTGGGATTTCCGTGATAGTCCCGACAATGATAATAGTTACATCATTTAGATGTCCATCCTTACCAAAACCATTCACAACCTATAAAGCCGCCACTACCTTAGACCCTTCCCACTTAGATAGGCGTTCCTGTTGGATATCCCAGGAATGCCGTTGCAGCATTGTGCCGGACCAGGGCCGCACCTTGTTGTGGAAATCGCCATCCAGTTTTGCACCATCTTCCTCTGCCCGGAGAAATCGTTCCTCAAACCAGTTTCGACCAGGTCTGTAATGGTCGTATGCGACGTGCAGTTCGACACTGGGAGACCCAAAAGTCATGGATCACTGGCCATTGATACTGATAGTGGGTTGGTAAGTCGCATGCTGTTTCATCATTTCTAGCTAGCCGGTAAGCCAAAAACAGCTATCAAAATATCTCGCAGATCATTTTCCCACCAATCAACAAAATCACTTCCAACTTGTTGCTGTTTTGGATCTGTTTGGATAATGACTCTTGGCAGGTGGTAGACTCTACTTTGGCGCGTTGATCCATTGACTGGATAGCAAGCGCACTCCAACCGGAGCCACGATCCGATGCCTCCAACTTTTTGTCAACTGAAAAAAACACCCGTCCCTGCCAAAATTGGAGGTACAACTTGGACAAACATCAGTCCGTTCCAAAAGAATTGGAGGTTCCTGGTTGATGTTCTTTACCCGGGTGAAACCCAAAATCTACCCCAGAAACAAATCATATCTTGAGGTTTCACCTAAGGGTAGACCCATTGATCCACAACCTGGCCCTGCGCAAACACCCCTGAGGTTCAGGCCAGCAGGTGTGCCCACCTTAGCTGCATGGCAAGTCACCTGCAGGTGCCTAAGGGTGAATCGTTCACCCTTGGGGAATCATGTGGTCATCCATATGAATCGTGCTTGTACGAGAAGGAATGACAATCATTGATGGTGATTGATGGTGATTGATGATTGATGATTGATGATTGATGATTGATGATTGATGATTGATGATTGACGATTGATGACTGGTGATGATAATGATGATGATGATAGTAATGATGACAGTGATGATGATAATGATGATGATGATGGTGATGATGGTGATGATGATGATGAAAACAATGGTGATGATGAGGGTGATAACTTTGTGATGAACCCAGCGATTTTGTCAACCTTAAGGTGGTTGAATGATGATCGGGGTCGATTGGAACGTTGCGTGTGCTCTTTGGTGCCTTCCAGCATCCGCTCCAGCACCTCACGCTCCCAGTTGGCAGCAGCTATTTTCAATAGAAACCACTAGTATTTTTCGGCGCACGAATTGCTACAGATAAACCCCTATCAAATATATATTGGGTAATCAGTACTGTCACTGATGTTGTGTGTTGTTGTGACTCTTATCGGGGGGCCTCATCATTTGTCTGTAACGGCCCCCCTCCCTCAAATTGCACAACAACACACCGCGCGGTGAGCTGTTATGCCCAACCCCAACCGCCCAAACCTAAAGCTTTTAGGGTTTATGGTTATCAACCCCTTAACCCCCCACTCTTGGGGGGCATGAGGCGAAGCAAGCACCCAAGCAAGCAGGCAAGCAGGCAAGCAAGCAAGCAAGCAAGCCAACAAGCAAACAAGCAAGCAAGCAAGCAAGAAAGCAAGCAACTGCAGTGCAGAGCAAGTAAAGTCAGCAAGCAAGCAAAGCAAGCAAGAAAGCAAGCAACTGCAGGGCAGAGCAAATAAAGTCAGCAAGCAAGCAAGCAAGCAAGCAAGCAAGCAAGCAAGCAAGCAAGCAAGCACAAGCAAGCCGGCAAGCCCAGCAAGCAAGCAAGCAAGCAAGCAAGCAAGCAAGCAAGCAAGCAAGCAAGCAAGCAAGCAAACAGCATGCAGGGCAGCAAGCGAACAAGAAAGCAAGCAAACAAGCAAGCTAGAAGGCAAGCAAGCATACAGCCGAGCAAGCGCGCAAGCAAGCAGGCAAGCAAGGCAAGCATGGCAGCAAGCAGACAAGCGCCCGGGTGAATTAAACCCACGACCTGCCCGCTTGGATGTCCCCGCGGACTGAAAACTTGACGGTTTGGACGACCCAAGCAAGCAAGCAGAGCAAGCAAGCAAGCAGGCAAGCAAGCAGCCAGGCAGGCAAGCAAGCAAGCCAGCAAGCAAGCAAGCAAACAGGCACGCAAGCAAGCAAGCAAACAAGCAAGCAAGCAAGAAGGAAACACTACGCAAGCTAGCAAACAAGCCCGCAAGCAAGCAAGAAGCAAACAAGCAAGCAAGTAAGCAAGAAAGCAAACAAGCAAGCAAGCAAGCAACAAGCAAGCAGGCAGGCAGGCAAGCAAGCAAACAGCATGCAGTGCAGCAAGCATCGAAAGCAAGCAACCCCGCAAGCAAGCAAGCAAGCTAGGAGACAAGCAGGCATTCTTTCCGTGACGGCTCACCCGGCCTTTCCCGCGCCCGCGCCCGACGACGGGTCAGCGACCGCAGCAGAGCACCACGGACACCTACCCGTCGTCGAGGCGCGAGCGCGCCCAAGGCGGTTGGCCAGCCCCCCTACCCCGCAGGGAGGGATGCTGCCCGGGGATCCCTCCCCGAACCCGGTCCCGGTTATCCCCACCGGGCCGCTCAGAGCGGCTGCTACCTGGGCGGACGTCGGCGTGGCCTCATGCAAAGGCTGTGGGTCGCTCCTCTGGCACTTGCTCAGGCTGCCTAGGCTGCCGGCACTTGCATACAGAAATCAATCTCAACATTTGGCAATTTCATTGAATATGTTGATGAGTTTGAGCTTGCTTGAATGCCTTTTTCATATCAGGCGTCGCGCAGCAGTAGCTTTGTCAGCCTCCGAGCTTCCTGGCTCATCATCTTCGACGGTGAGGACTCCTTGTTCGAAGAGGAAGTGCACCACTGGCAACCCGTCCCACGTTCTCTGCCATCTTACCACCCTAGATCCCCACGACTCCACCGCCCGACGACCACCCTAACCCTCCTACCAACTGCCGCTCTAGCCCCCTACCATATTACCATCCTACGCCTGGGCCGCGAGGTCCCCGAGGTTCAGTTGGGCCAGCACTTCCGGGACCGACTCATGGCTGATGGACAACCAGTCCAGCGGCCTGAGCGAAGAAAGAAAAGAACCACAAAGTTAATCCACACATCGAGGCATAGTCATGGTGGGCGCACCATCAGCTAGGTGACCTAGGAGATAAATAATCAATGACCGGGGGCACGCAATAGAGTCATGAGTAGCCTCGTATTTTCAACGGTGGGTGTGTCCAGGCACAATAACAGCCAGCATCACAATTAGTTATGAGGTTTGCCACAAAAATCATGCTCCAGTAACTGGGGGGGCACCAAAAACAGTGCATGATGACCAGAATATGGGTATACGCAGGCATATTTACTGACTTGGAATTTCTACTTGAACATGCACACCGCACAGGCGTCGCGCCTCTGCGACCGGGCCCAACCAAAGCCGCGGAGTTACCCTGTGTCCCAGGGTTCCTCATCCGGGCGCGCGGCCCGGGCACGCCGTGGACCACCTCACCCGTCGGCGTGAGGGTGCGGACCCTCCGCCCTCGGGTCCAACTCCGGACCACCCCGTCCTGTGGCACTTGCCACGGGCGGAGACCATGTCCGCGCCGCAGAGCGCGCCGCTGGCCCGCTGGACGTTGGGCCTCCTGCGCCCAGCAAAGCCGGGCCTGTGTCATGCGACCTTATCTACTTCACACAACAGCATGGAAGATGAACAGGCGTTGTTCTTGGCTGGTGGGGCCGGGGTGTAATATGTCCAATCAGACAACATCAGTGATACACATCGACACCAATTTTTTTTTAGGCTGTAACCTACGAACCTATGAACGTATGTTGCGGTAAGCAGCTACGAAACCTGTGTGAGAAACCGGGAGCACAACAAGCCCACGCGCGTTTGCAGTTCGAGACTTTCCGGGGGAACATGAGCGAGCAAAAAAATGCACCTAGTTCACCTCAATGAGTATCGCCCTCGGCTGTGTCCTGGGGGGACAGGCAAGGAGAGCAATCGGTCGGTCGTCGTCTTCCTCCTATCGGAAGCAAAGATTTTACGTTCTTCCAACTAAGGGCGCAGGCCCTCCCCAGGGATTTACCCGTGACCAATGGCGCAGATGATGGTTGTGACCAATGGCGCAAATGATGGTTGCAATCATGGTTATGGTGGTGAACCCAGGCTTTGTCCGTTGCAGGACGCCCCACTGGGAAACGTCCTTGTTCATCGACGCCGCAGGAAGCTCGTCTTCGTTGTCCTTGTCAAGCAAGCAAAAACTGGATATATATATATATATATAAATATCTATGTGTGTTTTTTACCGGTGTATACACAAACAAATTCTGCCTTTGCAAGTCTCACTACTGTACCTATCTGGGCCCCGAATCTACATGTATATACGCCTAAACTCCAAGTGATGATGGTCGACACTGTGTCAGATGATGGCGCCGATTCTTTTCTTTAATTCAAATCTCATTGTACCAATCTGGACCCAAATCTACGCATACAACGCCTAAACTCCAAGGGATGATGGCTGAGTCTGTTTAATGATGGTCCAGAGGGTGTTTGATTCTGGCAGCATTGCTATCTATGACAGTGGTTCGGGAGATGGCGGAAATCATAGATGATGATGCAGCTCATGGTTTCAACGACGAAACTTGGCGTAGCCCATTATGGGGCTCTCCACCTTGCCGACGTTCTGGTTCAAGGACGACACAGGCAGCTCGTCCTCATCGTCCTTGTCAAGCAGGCAAAAACTGTGACACTGATGTGGTTGCCTGTTGGATGGACCCCGGCCTGCGCCACCACTTTCTTGAGGAAGGCCACGGGAACTTCGTCCTCGTCCTCGCTCTCGGGAGCTTAAGCCATCGTGGCTTCACTGTTTTTTCGCTGTAAATGCAAGGCCCAAATGCTGAAGGGAAAATCATCTTACCGTTCTTCCACCAACACAAAAAATAGAAGTCAGGTTGCCCCTTTCACACCCCCATCAGGCCCCGTTCTGAAAAATATCCGATTCTTCCCTTGCGAGACGGGTTGAAATTCCTACGTCCTAAATCGTTGACAATCTGCTGGAAAGCAGGGCGAAAAAATAAAAAACAGAAGTCAGCTGTTTCCTTTGCTTTTCTAGAAAAATGGCCATTCATTTCTGTGCGATGTTTCTTTATGGTCACCGCATCCGGGACACGTTATTTCCGTCTAAGGTGTAGCAGCAGCCCAATGCAATTTCGTAGGGTAGTGTGGAAGCCAACCCTGGAAGAAAGGGCAAGACGCCAATTTGAGACTGCGAGCGCACAGTGTAGTGAACGCAGGTTGGCGTCTTAGCAAGCAGAAGGTGAAGCAGCGCACAATGAAGTGTTTGCCAAAGCAGAAAACAAACAGCAGCGCGCGGTGTAGTGCACGCAGGTTGGCGTCATAGCAAGCAGATGATGGGCAGCGCAGCAAGGCAAAGGCAAGACAAAGCAAGGCAGAGGCGGCAAGGGCAGGGCAAGGGCAAGGCAAAGGCAAGGCAAGGCAAAGGCAGACAGGCCAAGGGAAAGGCAAGGCAAAGGCAAGGGAAAGACAAGGCAAAGGCAAGGCAAAGGCAAGGTAAAGGCAAGGCAAAGGCAAGGCAAAGGCAAAGACAAGGTAAATTGTTACAATTAGTTATCTGTTTTCATCTACTATCATTGACCTTATTTCTTCAACCATTACAGCTGGTTGCAAACAATCATAATGATGGTTGAGTAGCAAGCATCATTGTCATAAGAATTGTTCTTGTCTACTACAATAACCACAAAATTTACCGTCAGCCTTCAGCTTTATTGGTTGGTTGTACCCATATATGATTTCGAATGGATTATCACAATGATGCCTGGGTGTTATCCTCGAATGAGCCATATTTGCTGGTTGGATATTCCATCCTTACCATCAGCTTTGCTATGGTTGGTTGCTTAAGGATGGCTGGTCAACTACACAATAGATCATATCTTGGTTGGTTATCTCATCAGCATCACATTTTTGTTGGTGGTTATAACTAACCATCACGAACCATTGTATGTGCACACTCTCTTGTTTGTTGTCTCCTACAGTTGGCTATGGATAACCATCAGTAGCCATGAATTACCCATCATTTCACCACTATTAACATCTATCAACCATTTTTTTAACCTGTTATGAATCATCATTTTAACCATTATTAACATCTATTAAATCCATTATTAGCTACCAACCAAGCAACCAACCGTCATTGTTGAGAGGTCTGTTGGTACCATCGTGCAGCCATAAGTGCTGATCTCCTACAGCCACCGGGCTGTCGAGACACTGCGCAGTTAAGGAACTCCTCTGTCGCACTGCAGCCTTGGGGCCAGGCTTTGGACCAACACGGGTCTTGTTTTCTGATGGCAAACGGTGGAGGATCCAGCAAATTAGTAGTAACTAATGGATGCCAACATGCTAATCAATTAACGGCTAGTAATGGTTTATATATGATGATTATTTATGAATGACCCAGCTAGTAATGATTAATGATGATTCATCGTTAATAATGGTTCATGACCAAGTTGAGACTGGTCCATCATGTCCGCAAACGGTGTGTTTTCTGGTCAGAAATCACGCATGATCTTTTTGAGGATTGTTTGTGGATTTCTATTCAACAAATCTGGGCAATGCTACCAGTAATCAAGGGTTGTTGACCAAAACAATGGTTGAAAGTGGTTGAACCATTTACAACCCAATATCATACAATATCATTTCATCACTTTATCAGCGTTAATGAACCAGTATCACGCTTCTATCAACCAGTTCTCCACCATCCACCACGAAGTGTATCTCACAGTCACACTAGATTCTAGCCGGAGGCCACTAATAATCATCAAGCACCCTTCGATTTGGTCCCATAGTTTTTGATGATCAAATCCGGTATATGTCCAGAAAAAACCAGGCTCGCAATTGTAAAAATAGTGGACAATCATGGGTAATATCACAATGATCATGATCTATCATTTTGTAGCTGACTACTGATTGCGAATATGTGCGGTCACTTTTCCAAATCGTTGGTTAGAGATGAATAATTGTGGCTTGTGAACGCTGATGGTTCACAATTCATAGTGGTGACTTGGAAACATTGCTCGATGATGGTACCTCCAATCCCTAGCTACGGCCAAAAGTCCACTGCAACCGCCTGAGATTGGTGTATCCCATGCATGCGCCCTTGCTATCAAGCATCTGACCCAACCCTAGCTGGTCTGGGTGGGGTCAACACCAAATATCACAGGAAGTTGTCAAGGCAACTATGATATTTGACGGGGTGATCCAAATATATCCAAATATCACAGGTGGGGTTCACTCTTAGACTCATTTATATATATATATATATATATATTTGTATATATAAAGCTATGAAGGCCGGTTCCCTGTTAGACTCTTCACCAAGGATGCGGGACTGTGCCCAATTTGTTGCGCACCAACTTGGAATCCCCTGACATCTCCACTGAGGTTCAAGCAATGCTGATCACGCTGGAGGACAGCCTGGTTGAAACGGCCAGCCCATCTGTTGTGGCAAGCCCTTGGAAAACCAATGCGTGCGGGCTCCATGAATGGATATACCAGGAGAGGGTGAGGTTTTCCTACAAAAACAATCATTTGAGCATGGCGAGGCGTATCCCTATCTCTGGACAAGCCCTCCGGTGAGAGTCACCACCCCAATACCTGGGCATAGCATCGAGCAATCTGGCTACATTGACAGCCGGTACCAGCTGCTTGGTGTTCATGCCGAAGTGAAGGTGTTGGGATCGTCTGGTCACGTCATGATTCATGATGTCATTGGGATCACTACACTGAAGCCATGCCATCTGCAGGTCAAGAAATCGAAGTCCCATGATGCAGCCGCAAGAATTGGTGCTTTCTTTGAAAAGCTGGTTGGCAAGTTGGGACATCCCAGCAACTATGCTTAAGTAACTATTGGTAGCCCCCTGGCATCGTTGAGGGGTGCTTGTGAGTTACACAAGCGGTAGTTGACAGCGACTCCAAAAGTGCCACCCGATGCTGGCAGGGTCAGGCTGATCTGAACCGTCATACTGAGCCATGGCATAGGACAATTGCACTGCCACAAGGAGGTCTATCCATGTTCAAGCAAATCAGAATATGCCCATGCCGATCATAGCAGTTGCTTTGATCATGTCAGCCCACATGACCTTGTTGCCAACCTGCAATCGTTTCAAAACCAAAGCATCAACGGAAGCATAAGCATTGACGAGTAGGAGAAGAGTGGCACAGGCGATAACTACGATATTCCATGTCTATCCCCAAATAAAGTTTCCTCCGAACAAATGCTGCTACGGTTTCCATGCTTTGAAGATAGCAAAGTTATCATTTCCTGCTTACCTAAGGTATCCCAACGATGATGCTTTGAGGATATCGGATGTCAATGGCCCATTGAGGATGCTTGCAGCTTGACAGTTTTGCTATCCTCCCGGTCTGCTCCCAACTCCCACCTGTTCAACGACAAAGACACGCGTCTTTGCCTTGGCAACCGACCCATACCGAGCAGCTGAAGTCGTTCCATTGAACGTTAAC
Source organism: Symbiodinium kawagutii (assembly GCA_009767595.1). Taxonomy (NCBI): domain Eukaryota; class Dinophyceae; order Suessiales; family Symbiodiniaceae; genus Symbiodinium; species Symbiodinium kawagutii. Next base: position 12,336 of record VSDK01006345.1, on the reverse strand, counting down.
CCTGATGATCCTGGTGGTTTCTCCTCAACTGAAACGCAGCTGTTGGACCATGCATCTGTGTCCATCTGGCTGAAACCACTCAATATACTCCAATGATTATGACGGATCTGGGCTCATCATGCAACTTGCATACCACCAATCACACCAAATGTTCAACAGTTGTATCAATACAACAGACTGGTCTTGGTTGAGCTGCTGCTAAAATCGGACATTGTTCAAATGTCAAACCCAACAAACATGTCCAACATCCCCACAAATATGAATCCAACAAAAATCTTGTCCAAATCCCAACAACTAAAGTCTCCCTTGCGCAAAATCTCACCACCCAAAGGCCCCAAAATCCACGGCAGCCACGGCAGCTCACCACCGGACCTCGCTGCCTTCGCTGCCGAGCTTCAGCTCCAAGTTGCAGGGCTCGTCGTCGCTCAGCTTCAGCAGCTCATCCAAGACATGATGCGGTTGACCTCGTCGTCGCCACGCATTGCGCGTTGCGTTGCGTTGCGCGTTGCGCGTTGCGGCCGACCCAACAGGGCCCCTCGGGGGGTCCACCATCAGCCGACTTCAAACAGCTCAACCGGGCTCAACTTGTTGGGGCAACTCGGTAGGTCTATGGCCTGGCAACCATGACCCGACTTTGGAAGAAAGCGTGTTCCACGCATCCCACTTCACATAGTGTCAAAAGTATATCAAATGTGTTCACATGCCTTATTGCACAGTTGGGTATGGTTCAATCTAGCTAATCATTGGCCGTCCATTGACCACACTTAACCACTGACTATATTCATTATGTATTCTCCGAACCTGCGTGGTCCCCCAGTAAAGATGCCAAATCTCGGTGTTCCCGCGTGGAACCGACATATTATCTCGGTGCAGCCGGATGCACGTGAAATTCGCAGGGTGCTAGGTGCCCTACAAATGGCATTCTCGCAGAGCCTGCAGGAGCAAGCTGTCCACTGCCATATAGTGGGATGAGATATGACCATAACCGCTACAGCTATGTAGCAGTAATGACATGGATAGTGGAATGAATATTGGGACATATCTAATATCAATAGAACAATGATGAATGATGACAAATGGATTCACAATGTACAAACTAATGCCCGCTTAAATGACCAGTGATATCCCTACTTATCGAACTCCTGTTCCAGTTCGCTTCATACACCAGTGATCCTCCAATCGCCATCACAAACTGCTTTGGAACTTTCGGAGTCAAAATCAGGAGAGTTTGGGTGGCACGTCATCTGAAATGGTGCATGAAAACCTCACAAAAGAATGCTGGACATTGCAAAAAAAAAGCATTGATAGATTTAAGCTCTGAATAAGATACACAACAACCATAGATGCGTCAATCAACTGCATAAATCTACGTAGAACTAATCTCGTTCTGCTGGTCTTTTGATCATGTTTGGTTCATGGCTCGTAGCTAAGCACCATCTAACTTATCTATCCACCAACCAACTCCTTTGATGCTTTAGGATCTTCGCATTCTTCGCTGGTGAGGGTTGCCCATGAAGAGTGGTCCCTCCATGCTTGTTGATTGGTGCCTAAGGAAGATGAGAAAAATGATGATGATGGTGATGATGATGATGATGATGATAATGATGACGATGATGATGATGATGATGATGATAATGATGATGATGATAATAATAATGATGATGATGATGACGATGACGACGATGATGATGATGATGATGACGACGATGATGACGATGATGATGACGACGACGACGATGATGACGATGATGAAAGTAATGAAGGACATGATGATCATTCCCATTCCACCAAGCATATATAGTCCCCTGTAAGAATCGCTCCATAGCTGAATTTCCTCCGGTGGCACTTCCTCGATTGCAGGCGCCTCTGCAAAGCATCACAAAGCACTTGAAAGACCTCAGTTGATCGACATCCCCAAACTCCCTGTCCAACAACAGCAACTGTGATTACTAAACTCGTTGGTGGTTGAAGCACACCTGTGAAACAAGTTCATGAACCAACCATCCCAAATACTAGGGGAAAAGAAACCATGTTGAAAACCATGTTTAGAACCACCAATCAACAAATCAATTGTTAACGATCTTGGATATCTGTTTGTTTTCCTCTATTGACTTGTGTGCCCATACAGTGAATGAGTTTTTTCCGGTGCCACCTTGCCATCATTCATCCGTACTTAGCCATCAACCAAAATACATCCAACTTGTACGAACCATCCCTCGGGGTCTGGGCTTTGAACCACCCCAGGCACTGAGAGGTACTTCACCATGCTACTGACCTAGGAGACAGCGGGCGTTCAGGTCAAGGTGGTGGGTATGGCCATGGGTAGTTTAAGGGTTGGTTATCATGAAGGGCCAAGCAACAACTGATGAAGGGTTGGTTGACGCTTGATCAATGGTTAGTTGACTCAGAAAATTAATGGCGCTTCATAAACTAGTAAGGAATGGCCAACTGTAGGGGATGATAAGCAGCAAGACTAGGGAATGTAGTCATGCTGGTTACTGGATGCTCAATTGATGGTTAGTTGATGTCTCATTGGGGGATAGGTGACGGTAAGTTGGTGGTTAATGGATTGTTTATGGTTGGGTGACGCTTCACCAATGCACAGTGGCAAATTCATGATTGGTCAATTGTTGGTTAATCTAACGGTTTATCAAGTTTGCTTACATATCAGGCTGTGCCAAAACGAAACCAATCTTAGTTGAACATAAATACTTGGAAATGTATCATCATTGCTCAACTGTTGCTGAGAGTAGGGAAAACAATAACTGATAGCGCCCATTGCATCTAGCCACCATTGGGTACATGGCTGGGCATGGCTCAATCGTGGCGACACCTGCAAAGTTCAGTCCTGGTGCATTGGGAAATCCATGGAAATCCCCTTGGCTCATGAGTTGAGAGAACCCGAGAGAACCAGCAGAACCCAAAGACTACCTGTTTTTGAAAGGCCTTCAACAATTCAAATCGTCTTCTGGGTGCAGAAAAGAGCTGAGACTGCAATCTTGTCAGAAACGATCTCCCTGGAAAGTGTCATTGTCCTTTTATTCTGAGACAACCGAGGCCAAACCGCAGAAACTTGAGCAGTTTGATAGGGTCTGCAAGGAGAATTGACACTGCCAGTTCCCCTACCAAGCGAGTGGGCAAGCGGGCGCCAATCATGCCTTCTGCAGAACTAAAAGTTCGATTGCCCATGGCCAATCAGTATCTCAAATATGGGACTAGAACCATTAGCTATCGCATATACCTCATAGCTAGCGGGACCCCTCCTTGCAAGATATTCACCATAATTTTTGCATGTAGGTCGCGAATTCTACCCTGAGGTCGTGAGAAGAACTGTGCGCTTGGGAAAGGTTGATAATTCTTGCCTTCATTGCTGGTCATATCCGGTAAATCAGTTGCTGTACTTCATCTAGAGGACGTTTCCTAGAAATCAGGCCCTAAATCCATGGATTGAACGGACCTTCATCTTGGGTATGGCTCCGTGCCTGGATCCAAATCATCCAATGTTTCCAGTTGCAAGTATTGTTTTTAAGCACCAGAGATCTCTTGGTGCTCATCATGTCAGCTGCCAACCATGCAACCCTCAAGGCCGAAGCAGGACCATCTTTCTACCAATGCTGGCACAAAAATGACTGCAGCTTGAGGTGCCCCTGAAGGGTAGCACTACTCACAGTTGGTGGGGCCCCCGCAATCATTCTTGTTTTAGGTTATTCATCAAATATGACCAAATAACTAAATAACCAATTATACCACATCTATTTTCATACATGTGGCTATAAACCTAAAGGTATATATTCACAGTGAAATTCACAAATACGTGTTATAGATGTCTTAACCCCTATCAACCCTTACTAACCCCCATTATGACTCCCTATGAACCCCTTATTAACCCCTGTTAATCCCTATCAACCCCTACCCTTTTTCAGCCACACCTGTGGTACAACCCGGCCCACCCCTAAAGATCCGCTTGCTGCTGCGCCACCACGCGGTTGCTACCGCCCTGCGCCAAGCGAGCAAAGGCCTGCTGGAACTGTTGAGGCGGACAGCAGGGGGACAGCAGCGATGGAGGGATGGTTGGATGGTTGGTTGGTTGGTTGGGATGGTTGGTGATGGGTTGGTTGGTTAATGGTTGGTGATTGATGGTTGGTAAATGGTTGGTGATGGATGGTTGATGATGATAATGGTTGAGGAGCAGTGGCGATGATTCATGGTTGATGATTCATGATTATTGGTGGTTAATGGTGACTATTGGTAGTTACAATCCTGTTCATGGTTGATAATGGTTGGTTAGTGGTGGTAAATGATGCGTGATGAATTATTGATGATTAATGGTAATAAACAGTGAGCCAATGATGGTTGGTTGGTGGTCAATAGTTTAATAGACATAAACAGTGGTTAAGGATGATTTACGATGGTAAATGATAACTACCAATGGTTGGTTGTTGATGGTTAGTGGTTATTGAGGCTTGTATTTACCATTTTTGTTGATCGGCTAACGGAAAATTAGTATTAAATGATTCATGATGGTTGAAAATTGGTAAAATGGCTGGTTACCATGACAATGGTTGCTCAACCATGGTAAATAATTTGCCCCCCAAACAATTAGTAAAAATGGCTGATCGGTTGAAGCTTACTGATGGTTCGTGATGGCTTATAATGCTTAATAACGGGTGGTGATGGCCAAGAATCACAATATACTGATGGCTAATACTGATTGGTGATGCTTGAAAATGGCGAAAAGTTTCAACTATACTGCACGCTTGGTTCTTGACGGCTGTGTGCTGTCTGTTTGACTCCTTGCGTGTGAATTAGTTTCCGGCAGGCTCAGCCCACAAACGGATGCAAATGGAAATGGAAATAGTGGATATGCCCATCGCTACAATTCAATGGAACTGCTGGAAATAAATGGCCATGGTTGTGGCATCACCAAGCAGCTGTGACCATGCTGCAGGACACTGGCTGACTTGTGTCCGAGGATTTTGGGGGATTTAAAGGGATTTGTGAGATTTTATAAGGATTTCATAGGGATTGACACTTGATACTTGTATTCATTGTCTCCCATCTCCGTTGATGATACCTACCATGAATGGACTAAACCTTCTGCACATATCATCGTGTCCTCAGCTAAGCATTGGCCAAGTGCTTGTGTTGAAAAACTGGATGGAGGTTCAACTGCATCAAGCCTCCTGTTAACTCCAAATGGCTGCCCCTGTCAATGTATACCTTGTGGTGGTGTCTAACCTGGTAGCGAGAGCATAGTCAGTATACTGCGGTCTCAAACGTTTCAACACCAAAGACATGATCAATGTGCCATATCATGTGAGCGTTCATTGATCATTCATAATGGTTCAACAACCACTAAAAAGAATGGTTGACCAACCATTGAGAATGGTTTACCAAACTTGGCTAACCATTGATAGTGCTTAACTAAATGATGGTGTCTCAAAATAGGGGACCCCCAAATCATCCCATATGAATCATTGCTTATTGACAGACCAACCATTTTTGCGGGTCCTGTATGGCTTGAGAAACCACCATATGTTTGGTATATCCCCTATTATTGTTGCTTATTATCCCCAATTATCAATCATTATAAATCATTGATCACTAGTTAATAACCATTGAATCCCCAAAACCCCTGTAAATCCCTAAAAATCCATGTAAATCCCTAAAAATCCATGTAAATCCCTGTAAATCCTTGTAAATCCCTGTAAATCCCTGCAAATCCCTGTAAATCTTTAAAAAAACCCTGTAAATCCCTATACATCGCTATACATCTCCATCTTAATTAATGACTTCACCCATCGTCACCCAGGTCCGGCCCCTTGCGTCACCACAGCAAGTCCCAGCAGGTTGCGCTCCGCGGCACCTCGCAGGCGTTGCTCTGCAACTTGCCATCCTCCGGAAACGCCAGGGCTGCCTGGCTCGCCACACCGGTGATGGCAACCAAACTCAGCGGTGAAGCTCACCATGGTTGGTTAAGGATGGATGGTCAATGGTAGTTAATGATGGTTAATGATGGCTAATTGTGGTATTAGCTAATGTTGGTTGGTTCAGGATGGTTGATTAATAGCGGTTGGTAAATGATGGTTAATGATGGTTGATGATGGCAAAGTATGATCAGCTATAATTTTCCAAACCCATTGATCAAACCATGATCATGCTATTTAAACCATGTGATGAGCCATCACTAGCATGAATCTGGGCTTAAGACCAGTACCATTCATTAAATTGAAGGGATATCATTGTTACGCATGATTGGTGGATTTATAAATCATTGTCATTATATACCTACTACCATTTATAATCAATGTATTTGAAATATTGTTTTCTTCTTAACTATCATACCATGCAATTTATGGACCACTGCCATCTTGTCTGTATAACCACTACCAGATATAACCACTACCATTTATTACTAACATTCAAACACATTCATATCAACCATGATTAAACGATCTCAAAAGATACTACTTATAAATAACCATCCTTCCTATTAGTTCATTACCATGAAATCCCTACAAATCCTGCTAACCCCTTCAAATCTCTATAAATTCCTATGAATCCCTATTATTAACCCCCCCCCAAAAAAATCAAAAGAACCGTCAATCCCAAAAATCAGAAAAAAACTGTCAATCCCAATTGATCTCCATTAATCCCTATCAAATCCCCAAAAATCCCATGGGGCCTCACCTCAATGACCACCGGCAATGCCAACGGCGCCACCAAAGCAGCCACATCGGGCGCGTAGGCAACACCTGAGGCAACACAACGATGGTTCATGGGGGGTTAAATCATGAGTGAAATGTTAACCATTAGGTGGTTCTTTGGTAACCATTAGGGATTAACCATGATCAATTAGGGTTTATTAGGCAACACTGATGGTTATGGTTATTGCTTATTTGGTGGTGAATCATTCGGGATTTAATCATGATTGATGATTGATGGTTCAGTAACGGGTAATTGGCGGTGAAGTGATGGCCAAACGATGGTTATCCACCTTGCTTCTGGGATTTCACCATGATCAATTGATGGCTGATGGTTAATTGATGATGAATTGGTGATTAATGGATGGTTCTTTGATGGGAAATTGACGGTGAATTGGTGATTACATGACAGTTGATTGGCGCTTAATTGGTGGCTATTTGATAGGCTAATTGCTGATTAATTTAAAGCTAATTAGTGGTCTGTTGGTGGGTGTTGATGTGTGATGGTCCATAGTGGGTAACGATGGTCAATGCCAAACTTACATGACCCACACCCACAGGGCAGTCGATTTACCGTTCGATTGACCAACTTCCCTCGGGCAGGACATCTGTGGGGCTTTGATTTTTCTGTCAACAAATAGATGGGACGTTATTCTTGTTGTTGATGGCATACCCTTCGTATACAAGTACAAGTAGTTGAGATACTACCCTTGTTCTTGTTGTTGTTGTTGTTGTTGTTGTTGTTGTTGTTGTTGTTGTTGTTGTTGGTATACCCTAAGAATTGGTATTTGCGTGAGCATGTCCCAACCCCCACAATTGGAGGCATTATCCCCAGCTCTAGAAATGAGCTTCACTAAAATCATATCCCCTAGGTTGGCCCTACGTTGCACCTTGCTGTAATGTCTCCCCTCAATTGGGCTGGCATCGGGGATAACATTGAGACATGTCACTATTGCACTGAAAAATAGGGATGTCATTAACCTCTACATTTGTTTATACTAATTATAAGCCTTAATTGAATAGCAAATACCTAGTAATGCCATAACACACCATGACCAACCATTCAAAACAATCAATTACCATCAGTTGACCATCATCAACCATTAATGTGGCCATGGGTCAAAATCCGTACCCCTAGTGAACACACCCCAAATCAAGACGCTAGCCTTTGCTGCAATGTGAACTTCCACCTATTTTTGGCATAGTTGGTATCGATCCATCCCCATCTGGGGGTTTCTCAAAATAGGGAGCCCCAACAATGGTTGGCTTATTACTAGAAATGACTAATAGTGGATGATTTTGGGGTACCCCTATTTTGAGAAACCACCATATGGTTATCAATGTGGTTGTCGCCTTATCACTAGCATGATCAAGCAGTGACACAGCTTCACCTATAGATTTTGCAAAGGGAGTGTTCGTAATATCAAATACTGGTTACAAGCCATTGTAAAGAATCATGAACCATCAGTTGACCATCATCGACCATAGACATTCGTATGAAAGCCGTGGTGAATCCATAGTAAATCTATGTCAAACCTTGCTTGATCCATGATTAAATCTTGGTGAATCCATCGGAAATTCGTGGGTTCATCCCTGGAATCTCGGTGAATCCATCAAAAATCCCTGGGTTCATCCCTGATTCCGGGGGACCCCCTGCTCTGAACGCTGGCTCTCCAAGCACGTCACTGGACAGCGCTGCCACGGCCATTCTCTGCTGCGTCAGATCCTGTCGCCTGCCAGCTGCGATGCTACGATTGAACGATGGTTAATAGTACCATAATAATCAATATAATAATAACAATAGTAATAATAACCATAATACCAGTAGTACCGCACAAGGCGGTGGCGGAAGTTTCCAAGATAGGAGCACTATAGGAGTGTGCAGTTGTGGTTGCGACAATGTGAGCATCGATCTGGCCACTTGACTGGCAGCCTATCTGTCTAGCCATCTTTCTATCAGTGGATCAGTTTTCTTTCTGTCTGTCTGACTGTCTATCTATCTATCTGATGATTTATTCGTTTATCTATCTGCCTATGTACTTGTCTTTCTATCTACCTCACTATCTATCTCGTCATCTTTCTGTCTATGTATCTATCTATCGACCTGTCCATCTATCTATTTATCTATCTGCCTATCTATCTATTTGTCTATCTATCTACCGAATTATTTGTCTGATCATCTATGTGTCCATCTGTCTATCTTTCTGTCTATCTACCTGACTATCCATCTACTTTTCTATCTGACTCTCGTTTCGTCTACCTATCTGTCTATCTATCGACCCATCTAGCTATCTGAATCTGGCCATCCAATTATCTATCTATCTATCTAGCTATCTATCTATCTATCTATCGATGCATCTATGTCTCTGTCTATCCATCTAGCCACGCATCGATCTGACTATCGACTTGTCGATCTATCTGGCTACCTCTTTGTCTAACCAACACTTCGTCTATCCAGACATTTACCTTCCAAATGTGCTTGGATCATGAAATCTTTTGCATCTAGGTGTTTGGCCACGTTTGATAACTGAACCTTGCAAAGGTGTTCCGATCATCAAGTGTTTTGCTACTTTTGACCTGCAAATGTGCTTGGCGCGCAAGCGTTGTGCACATTTTGGCCACATAAATCACGAAAAGTGACGCGAAACGCAAGTGTTTTCCTACTTTTGTCTCCTGTGTTCAAAAAGTGTCAAAACATGCTGTGTTTTGACACATTTGCTTCAAAATGTGCTTCTCGCCCTGGCCGCGTGCACTTTTTCGGACATGCAACTTTCAAAACTTGTTAAAAACCACGAGTTTTTGCGACTTCGGACGTGAGAATGTGCTTCGCGCGCAGGCGGCGTGCCAATTTTCATGATCATATGACATCTCCGAAAAGTGGCCCGAAACGCTAGTAAAATTGCAGTTTTTATTTTGGTACAAGATTTTATCTTAAAAATTTGCTTCGCGCGCAGGCAGCGTGCCAGTTTTGAGAATCATGAGTCATCAAAAGTGCTCCGAGCATGTAGTGCTTTTACGATTTTGACTTCCAAATGTGCTCGGCGCCTAGGTTTTTTAACGATTTTGAACGTGAAATCCTCTAAAAGTGCTCCGAACATGCAGTGTTTTTACGATTTTGACTTCCAAATGCGCTTCGCGCCCAGGTTTTTTAACGATTTTGCAAGTTGCAATCATCAAAAGTGCTCCGAACCTGACATGTTTTTACGATTTTGACTTCCAAATGTGCTTCGCGCCTAGGTTTTTTCACGATTTTGCAACTTGCAACTTCCAAAAGTGCTCCGGTGCTGACATGTTTTTACGATTTTGACTTCCAAATGTGCTTCGCGCCTAGGTTTTTTCACGATTTTGCAACTTGCAACTTCCAAAAGTGCTCCGGTGCTGACATGTTTTTATGATTTTGACTTCCAAATGTGCTTCGCGCCTAGGTTTTTTAACGATTTTTGCACACACCTTCCGCCACAGTGGTCCGCACCCGCCGCTTTAGCGAGGTACCCTTCTGGACCCTCATGATGCACAAAACCTTGCAAAACACAGCATTTCGCGACTTTCCTAACATTTTGGCGCACTCGCACTCTCATCTTTCTCACATCTCTTCTTTCTCACGTCTGCATAGCGATCTGCCCTAGCTGAGTTGTCCATATTGTCGGAAGTTAGACTTCTAAACTTCCTTCGAACAATAATGATAATAATGATAATAATGATAATAATAAAACAATAGTAATAATAGTAATAATGCTACTCAATATGTGGTGTCATAATATTTGATAGTACCATCATAATATGTGCTCATAATTATTGATGGTGTGAGAATAATGGTCAATACTGATTCAAAATTGTTAATGATGATTGATGATGGTCTATAATTGTGGTCAATAATGGTCAATAGTGATTAATCATGGTGCTTTTGTGATGGTACTATTGTGATGGTGGTTGACAGCAGCTACAAGCCAGGGTTAATAATGCTTCACACTCGTTGGCGACGGGCGTGGTAATCAGGGTTACTGGCGGTTCATAGGGGCTTGCACTGGTTGAGAATGGTTGATCATGGTTAATACTGGAGTGCTTGATAATGTGGGATCATGGGGGTTGCAACATAACAGCATGTTCCAAATTGATTCACTCTTTGCTTGAGCTTGCCCTATTAGAAACGCAGGTTTCGGAATGTTTGATGGCCAATTTGGGCTGGTTTTGATGGCAAATTCGGAGCGAAGGACGGCTCAATAAGATGGGTTTATGACTGATAAAGGTAGTTGGCGAATCACCTATCTCCAACTACCATGGTGTATCTATCTCAGCAGACAAGGCCCCCTGTTTTTTGGTGCTCAAACAAACACCAGCACCGCTTGACCTTGTTGAACCATCTTGAACCTCTTCTTCGGGATGGTCCTCTCTTGATATGGCTATAGTCTACTGGTTGCCCACCCAGGACCCTCGTTGAGACGATGGTTTCACAAACCCAACTGGAAGGCCGTACAGGTCATCCTCTGTTGCTTGGCAGCTTCATCCCTCGGCATATTGCAATGGGCCGCCACCAGCTAACATCAGCCAGGTGCTGTTCGGGATACTCAACCTACTGCTCAGAAGATTGATTCATGACCAATCGATAAGCAATGACTATATTGATAAGGGTGATGTGGACTCAATGTAGACGTAGCCACCATTATGAATGTAAAATGTGTAATCACTAGCTATCATCATTAACACTATTCTTGGGATCTCCTATTTTAAGAAACCTCCATTAACCATTGTTTTCCCTTGTTTTGTTGTTGGAAATCCCCCATTAGTTGGTTGATCAATATTGACCCATAGCCATTTTAAGAAACCTCCATCTAAAGCCGCGCCAATGACTTCAGTCGTTTACGACTGGTGCCTCCTCAACACTGCCCCACCTGCGAGCCGCCGAGTCTGCAATGGCAGAGATCACGCCCAAGCACAGGGGTCTCAGTGACACCACGTCCTCCCGCCGAGGCAACTTGAAGCAGACGGTGAATGCATAGCTGATCAATAGTTGATGAATAATTGATTGATACTGGAAAATAATTGATTAATCGTTGGCAAAAATTAGTTGGTTAATAGTTGATCAACAAGCTGATTAATAGCAGATTGATAGGTGATTCATAGTAAATAGGGGTTGGCAAATCGACTTTCCATCAAAGGGACTAGTTGCGAACAGCTGATTGATAGTTGATTGATACTGGATTTATGGTTGACTGATTAATAGCTGATCAATAGTTGATTCATATTCAAACTTGATTATTTGCTGATTGGTAGTTGATTCATAGTTGATTCATAACTGATTAGTAGTTGATTCATAGGCGATTAATAGTTGATCAAATAAGTGATCAATTGTTGATTCATAGTTGACGGCATGATTGATACTTGATTCATAGTTAGTCAGTAGACATTAAAAGTATCACCAGTATTCACCAGTTGTGAACCACACATCAACCATTCACCATCATGACCCATCTTTGGTAACAATTGTCAATCATTCATTCACAGCTGTTACCGTTGTTGACATGGTGGTTTCTTAAAATAGAGGTACCCCCACTTATCATCCGTTGCAGTAGGCATTTCTACTAATAAATCTCATCAAAAAAAATCACTACCCCCACTGCGCCTCCCTAAAACG
>VSDK01006319.1:103408-169126 GCA_009767595.1 Symbiodinium kawagutii | reverse complement strand
TTAATATTATTTTGTAGGGTTTTATTAATCCGGGGCTCAGATTATCCTTTATTAAACATTATTAAACTATCTACAGTAACAAACCATTCCTTGTTTGGGTCCCCTTCTGAGAAACCACCAGATGGCATGTGAATGGCAACTGGCCTATGCTAGGGATATGGTTCCTAAGCGGTGTTGTTATGTTCAAAGATGGTTTCTATTGTATTATTGAGCAAGTCACCAAAGCCACCAGAAACAAACTAAGGTTGACAATCCAAGAAATTATTTCATGAAAACAGCAAGGTAGAAGAATCCTTGGGATCGAAGGGGTGGACGTGTCGAACAACATGTTTGGGGTCTACCACCAGGGCACTTGCACCTGGAGTGAATGGCAGCCCCGCTGGTACCATCCACAGCATCCAGCAGATCACCAAATTTCCATGGCAGCTGTGCCCTGGGTCATGACCCACCCAGTGGAATTTGTGATCAGTCGAACCACAGGCTGACGAGAACAATTCTGCGATTGATCCAGAGATAAGGTTTGTTCCCAACCGATTTTGAACATGCGCATCACATATCAAGGGTGGCGAGGTGGCCCAATCAGCAGCTGGTTTATGAGTGCTGGTTAGATCCTTTGACGATGTCCGCCGATATTACCTGTGTGTAGCGATTATACTATGTCATTGTTTAGCCATATATATGATTGAACGATTACTGATTGTAACCATTTTCAGCATCTTTAACTGCTATTAACCATACGATTAGTCATTATGCAACAATTATTTACCATGATAATACAACCATTATGAAGCGTCAACAAGTAAGTAGTGGTTCCCTGCACTGTGTCTTTTGGCAATTCTCAAGCCGGTTGCTTTGTCTCCTTGGGCTCTACGACTAGTTTCGACCCAAAATGGGTCTGATTCAGGCTTGTGCGCTTTTTTTTTACACATGTTGCAGGATTCATGCCATGATTTACTCGAATAAATCATTTTTTCGTGTTCTCCATTCATGATCTCCTTTTGACTGGTGCCCAAATCTTGACTCGGAATGCCGGTGCACTCATGTTTACACCACTCACATGACCGCTCACAGAGAGGGTATCAGACCTGACATAGTTTTTGTTGGACATTTTGGGGGTTCTCAAAACAAGGGTCCCCCAAATCATCCAATATTAACCAGTTATAGTACCTACCATTTTTGGGGGTCCCCTATGGCAGTAAAACAACCATTTTGTACTGTCCCATTTTGACGGGTCGTCCATGGCGAAAGGAGCCAGGTCGTGGGTCATGATGCCGTCATGTCGTAAGTGTAAACGAGTAAGGATTGAGAAGCCTAGATTCTTTTTTGATCCATTCTAAGTACAACATAAGTTTATTTCCCCTAAGATTAAGCCTAGAAATAAGTGATGATGCCAACATCTTTCTTGAATCCCTCTAACTCCAAAGAATTCAACGCTGTTGAAGTGATTCTCAGGTACGCACTTCAAAGTGTTTATCAATAGGTAACAAAGTGATTGAACATGGACACAACGCGGATTGTTAAAGTGGTATTTCTATAATCCCATAAATAAATCCCAGGATCAAGGCTTTTGAAGTCATCCGGCTGTGGGTCAAAATCCTGTACCCCTGGTTCCCGATACATTTTGGATGCGACGTGGATCAGCCACGGCCAGGGCAGCCAGGGGCCTTGCAGCTCCAACAAATTGCTGGAGACTGTCAAGGCGAACAACTCAGGTTTCAACTCATGGACTTGACAGCTTGGATAACTTAATGGCTATGGGTCAATATGAACCAACCAATTTAGGGGGGATAATGACCAATAATAAGGAAAACCATGGTTAATAATAGGGCATTGCTGAGTGACAAAGAGTTCCAGCTCGAGTTCGAATTTGTTTCTTAGAACAATGTTCAGTAGCATACATGTTGTGATTATCTAGAAATCATCGGTTTTCCCATTGCGCACAAAATATTGATGTGTAATTATATATATATATATGTATTTACAAATGCTTAATTATGATTAATAACGTAGTATATACTAGAACAAATCGTATATACATAATATATAGTTATAATAATGTACCATAACAAATTATAAGTACATACATATATACCCTGAATTTTAAACACCGGTTAAATTAACATTCGTTTGGGGAAAGACGGTTTCCAAAACAGTCGCAACCCCCAAAATCCAGGGTCACAAACTTCTCTCACCAACGCAATCGAGCCAACCAAGCTCTTATTTGTTAGCTGCCATTTGAGAGATGGAAAAAGATAGAAGAAGCCCGTGGGACAGTCTGTTCGTTGATTTCGTAGCCCAAGTGTTTGTCCAGTACATCCTTTGCCAGTTCTAAGTCTACTCGCCTTTCGGCCATTGTTGCAGCTCTTTGCAATAGGTCAACTCAGCTGTAGACTCCATGGTGCCACAGCCACTAGAAATGCCTCCCTGAACACAAAATGGCCCATGGGTATCCACAGGTCACGGCGTTCATTACAAATATGCCCGTGTAGTCCAAAAACAACTTGGCAAAAAAGCTGGTTTCAGAGGGGTGTCGTTCACGCTATAAAACGGTCGTTCACTCAAGTTCCACACCGTTTCACGTTGTTTCACGCTACTGGGTGTTTGGTTCCAAAATTGGCACCTCAAAATATAAGTTTAAATGCTATGGCACATATAAGGGGAGAAGTCTGTCCAGTGGTTTGCACACATGACAGATTTTTTTCGAGCATACATACATCGGTTCATATTATGGTTGATATGCTACTTGAAGCAGCCATCGAACCCAGCGTTTGCTGTGATGCTGAATGCTAGGGGTGGTTTGTGGAATTGTTCAGTCTAATATTGTTTCTAAGCTATATGCCACTTGTGGCTACCATACTATATAGTTATATCTCACCAATCTCCAGTGCAGCATTCCAAGTGCCACATATTCGTGCCAAATGGTCGCGATCAGCCTGAGAAGCGCTCAAAATCGGAAAAAAAAACAGTCGCGAGTACCAAAATAACCTTCGCTGAGAAAAGACTGTTATTTTAACAGTCGAAGACCCCTAGGGTATATATATATATATATACATACTTATATACTTATATCACACTGATTGTGTATACTAAGATCTTATAAGGTATTCTATATAGCCACAGCCCTGCAGCCGTTGCGCCTCGAGGTGCCACTGTCCAGGCTGCCCGAAGGATCTGTGGTGGCCGTGCTGCATGAGGAGGGCCACAGTGGGGGGACATGAGATGTGTTTGCCTCTCCGCCTATAGATTTATATACATGTGTATATAAATACATGTATATATATTCATATATATTTGTATATGTATAAATGTATAAATATATATATATGTATATGTATATATATGTATATGTATAAATATATATATATTTATATATACGTATTCATTTGTACCAAACACATTCATGCACATTTGTTAACAATATTTTATGATAGACAAATGAGTCATATGTCTATATGGATACATCTGGCGCGAGTTCGATCCAACTGGCCAACCTCACCGGAGGCTTGCCAATGGATTCCAAGCAGGCGCAGACATTGGATAATCTCCAGCAAGGAATCGATGTTTCAACCAATTATTGGATCATTATTTATCAATGCTTCAACCAATAAGATGTTTTTTTGATGAATCAAACACTTTTCAACCAATGGACTACTTTTCTTTGGCTAAACTCTTGCAATCTTCTCTCAATGTTTCAACCAAAGGGTCGTGATTTTGCAGTTTGTAAAGCTTCAGGATTGTGACGCGGAGCTGAACCTCTTCAAAGCTCATGCGTGCGCTGGCTGCAGGATGTCCGCCAGGGTGCGCCAGCATCCGTTTTATATTCGAGTGGTTCCCGACTTGCAGAGTGTCAAAGTTGGCCTTCATGGAGACACCATGTCGACATCTTGTTAATGTTGTTGCGGTGTGTTCAATTCAATAGGAATCATCCAGCTGCCTTCATGTTGTTCTTCGCATGTTATTCCTGTCGCCATGGATGATTTGACGTGTTCAGGATGTGCAGTAGAGCTTGACCATGCAGATCCACACTCGGTGACCTTTGAAGCATGGTTTTTACGGACTTCGACAGTAGAAGCAGAAGATTTGGGGGTTCCTGACACAAACAGCGCAGATCCGTGATGGAAGTAACATCTAGATGTATGCTACTCAAAATCCATGGTGACAGGATCCTTCTCCCTGAGTAGCCACGATAGTTTGGTCACACTTCTGTGACTGTGGCTGTCCATACGCGTGAGCCCTTCAACATGTACATGATGTTCTTGTGGTGTTTTATGGACGCGCCAATATAGACTTGTTTCTCCTAAAGTTTTTTCAGTAGAGATGTGACAAATGAATGGCTGATTTGCTGAATTTGGGCAAAGGTACAAGGTAGATGATGGTGAGTGATCTTGCCTGATGATTAATCATGTTTGCTGCAAACCCCGGGTTTGCCCACCCTTGACTGAGAAAATTTCCCAACGCTCAAATTTCTGCGCAGGACCATTGTTTTTGAGCTTCTGAGTTATCAAACCCTAAACCTTCAACCCTAAAGCCCTAAAACCAAAATCTAAAACCCTAAAACCCTAAAACCAAAACCCTAAAACCCTCAAACCAAAACCCTAAACCCCTAAACCATAAATCACTGCGTGTTGCCAGTGTTTTTGCAACTTCTCCGAGCCGTCTTGACCTTGCACAACATTATCCATTGCAGTGCCGCGTTATGGGGGTGGGCACACGTGGGGTTTGGAGGGTACATGTTTAGCCCAATGGTTAATGATTAGATGTAATCATATTGACTAATGATGCTTGATGATGCTTAGTGATTATTGATGATTAATGCTTAATGATGATTAATGCTTAATGATGACTAATGCTTAATGATGATTAATGATTAATTGGATTATGATGATTAATGATTAATTGGATTATGATGATGAATGGTTAATGATGATTAATGAATAATTAGATTATGATGATTAATCCTTAATGATAATTAATGATTGATTAGATTATGATGATTAATGATTAATTAGATTATGATGATTAATGGTTAATGAGGATTAGTGCTTAATAATGATTAATGCTTAATGATGATTAATGATTAATTAGATTATGATGATTAATGGTTAATGATTAGATTATATATATATATATATGTGTATATTAAATGGTATCCCTATCTCAGCACCAAGGCAAGCTGCTTCAATCCCCGCTGTGCTGTTCGTCCTGGGCGCGGTTCGAGACATGACGGCGCAGGACTGATCCGACGGATCGGTCACGTGGAGCCTCAATTTTTGTTATCGGATCAGTAGGAAATGTGGGCACGGGTCAATGCCAACCAAACATGGCAAAAATGGGTAGGTGTGAGCTTTTCACAACCAGTTGGTCAATACCAAGCAAACATCTCAAAGTGGTGCAGCAACACCAACCAACTGGTAGGGTCAATGTACCAACCAAACATCTTGGGTGATAGCTGGTGCAACCTGGTGGACATCCCAACCACGGGAAGGGCTGGTCACGGGATATGAACATCTGGGGAAGGGCTGGTGCACGTGGTTGGAGGCTGCCGGCGGCCCGGGAGCTCGCCGGTGGGGACTCACCAACGGCGCCTGAGTCCTGGTCCTGACATGGTAAGGTAATGGAATCCACTGGTCGTCACTATACGAAACCCCAAGGTTATCCATTCGAATTCATTTGATTCAATGAATTATCACTATACTAAACCCCTGGTTATGATCAGATGAATTCAAATGGAAGCAAATGGCATATAGCTCATATCAATCATTTGAATGTATTTCAATCCCTTGTTCATCATGGTCATGAAGACTGAAAAAAGGGTTCATGATCCCTATTAGCCACACATTAATCCCCTTTAAAACCATGTAAATCTCCCAGAGAACCATAAATCTTTTAGAATCATATTGATCCCATATAAAATCATATAAATCCACATATAAAAAACACCATTTGGGTTTCATGGGTTGTGTATACCCACACCATGACTCAACTGCCGTGGAGCCGTGGGCCACCGTGGCAGGAGCTGGAAGCCGTGGAATTGGCTGCCAAAGCTTTGCAGCTCAGAGTGGTGACTCAACGGGAAGGGCGGCCAAGGCATGGGTGGTGCTGAAGTGGATGCAGTGGATGATGATGATGATGATGATGATGATGATGATGATGATGATGATGATGATGATGATGATGATGATGATGATGATGATGATGCTGGTGGTGATGGTGATGATGATGGTGATGGTGATGATGCTGGTGAGAGTTACTGACATAGTTGTTGTAGCCATTCCGCATCAGTTCATGTGTGGAGGGATCCATAAGTTCAATAAGGAACGATTAGCTTTGATGGCGGGCAGGGATGAACACCTTTTGTCTCAGCAATTCCTTGGCGTTTAGACGTGGACAGGGCCCGACCCTGACCGGAGCAACTGTTCATTTCATGCTAACAGCATTGATCCCATTAGCATGTTCATGTGCTTTGCATATCATATCCTGACTGAGCAGAAGCTGCTTGGTACTTAGAAGACTCTGAGGTGTTCAACGAAACACTCCCCTTGGATAGGGGTTTCAATTTCCCCTACAAGGAGGGGTAGCAATGATGTAAACTGGATCTTTTTGGTGAAGTAAACTTGGTAAACTGGATCCTTTTGTGGAAAACTGTTTCTCTGAGATTGGTCCCTTTGTTTTGTACTACAAAGAGGGGTCCCAACCAACAACCCTGAATTCAAACAACTATTCAGTTGGATGATCAGTTTCATTTCATGTGCGTGAAATCATGGATGGTTGGGGGATTGCCAGCTTGCATTGGCGATCCGGAGTATTCTCACACAGAAAGGGTGAATGATGTTAGGATCAGTCAACTGCCAAGCCAGAAGTTGCCCTTTGCGATGGCGAATCAGCTAATTCAACTAGAGACAGTGAGAGGATCGATCAGTTTCAATCAAAAAAGAGGTTGGTTCATCCAACCTCAATTTGCCCCCACGGTTTTTATTATCATGATGGATCAAAAACTTAAGAACCTTAAATGGTCAATAATCTGATGTTTGTAAGAAAACCTCAAATAGTCAATCTGTTAGAATTGAAGGTTAATGTATCCCCCTGAAATTGTTAATTCGTTTTGCTCTCTTGATGTCTACCTGGCACTGTGGGAGTTTCTTTTGAGTGATGACTGAGCAGTGTTACCTCATTGGGCTCATAGATTTCTGAGTGGGAACATTGAAGGTAGCATCAAATCATCCTTAGAAAATGGGGGAAATCCTTGTTGATCCTACAAAACCCATTGAAATTCCATTGACATTCCATTCAAAATCTATCGAACATCCATTGAAATTCCATTGAAATTCCATTAAATTCCATTCAAATTCCATTCAAATTCCATTCAAATTCCATTCAAATTCATTCATTTAATTCTATTAAAACCCAGTGAAATTCCATTCAAATCACGGGAGATTCATATTGACCCCAGCTGGTGCGTCTCAGGTGCGTGTGCGCTTGGGTGCCACGCCAGAATTCAGTTCTAAGGCCGCCAGTTGGAATGTCAGGGGCCGCGGTGCGAAGAAAGGGGGGGGGTTCTCAAGCAACCAGGGATTATAGTGGTTAATAGGGGATGGCAACCAACCAGAAAACCAACATGGGTGTTTCTCAAGCCAGTTTGGAGCCCCCCCAAATCATCCAGTTTGTGAATCATTTCTAGTATAGGAAATCAACTATAGATTATAGTCTGATAGTATCTAATTAATAATAGTAAATCAACCAAAATTTGGGGTTCCCTATGATTTGAGGAACCACCTAGTCGTGGGGAGCCCCAAGGCTATGGTTGGAGTTTCTTACTATTAAGTGGTTACGAAGGGGTGATTTAGGGGTACCCCTGCTTTGAGAAACACACAAATGTTAATAAGTTGAGAGTTGAGATTGTATGGTTTGGCAAGCTCTCTTTGGCACCGTGCAAACTCGGGTCATGTGAATCAGTTTTTACCAAGCACGCACACGTATCCAACATGTTCAAAATCGTATAAAATTGTGACATACATTCTCCGTTGATGATCACTTCTCACGAGTCATTGCTTAAAGGAAAGCTATCAGCAGTCAAAGTGTTCACGCATATTGACATGCACATATGTCGCATGACAATCCAATTAGTGTCCATTATGTGCACGACAAGCGCCATCCGCATCTTTCAGTTTCAGCTCAAGACTTTGGCATATTACAGGTATGTGGTGGTTTCTCAAAATGGGGGAATCCCCAGGGTTGGTTTATTCTAAATGGAAAAGAGTGATGATTTGGGATACCCCTCTGACTTGACAAACACCCACGGGTAGAAAAGACAAATGTGCAGATCGATGTTTCTCAAGTCATAGGGGTACCCCTCAACCATCCAATATTCATCAGTTATATGAACAAACCAACCATAACTTGGGCGGGTTCGCTATGGCTTAAGAAACCCCATATACCGGTATACCTGCATGGGACTACACAATGATTTGTCGTGCCACATGGTGAGCACAGCCGATGAATCGCTGCCAGGTCGTTCGATGTTTGACCGCGGCGCATTTGCATCAGCAGGCGGGAAACTGCATCTGCTCTGCAGCGCCATGATGTACACCCGGTTTGGTGGTTTCCCTATAGAAAATGAGCATTTTGGGATGGTTGCTGGGTACTCATTAGACTTATTCCTTCATTTAAGTGGTTTAGGGATGATAACGGCAATCACACCTATATCAATCAGAGACGCAACAAAATTGGTGGTTCAGGGATTCAGACATGGACCCATATGATTGGATTGGGATCAGTACGCATGTTCTGTATGTCATGAAATGAATGAACATACCCTCTACTGTACTTTCAGAAAGTTTCGGATGGCACGTGACAGGATGCAACATGTCGGTTTACTACTTTCCCTTATAAAAAGGTTGGGCATACAATAACTTTCTTGCACCGCGAAAGATGTTGGATTTTGTTTGAAACCAAATCACTGTTTCTTCTCGATTAGTTGCCATGGATGTTTGCTGTGTGCTTGTTCTGCTGACAATATTTTCTTAGAAGTTCTGGCGAACTATGGCCACGTAAAGTAACCAAGGTCACACAACGGTTCTTCGCCCTGCTTATCCATCACTTGGAAGTTCTCACAATGGTTTTTGTCAACTTGGAAGTTATCCTCATGTTTTTCTCCACCAGTTGGCACCGTCTCCCGTGCAGAAACTGATCAACCCCAACTACTGGGAGCATCAGTTGCTTCCAGGTGCTCCCAGCAGTTGAGCTTGCCACGAAGCGCAAGCGAAAGCGTGAGGCGTGTGGTTGGTTGGTCGGTTGGGTGGTTGAATGGGGTACCCATGGGTAGCTTGTTCTAAGAAACTGCCATTTTTTGGTACACCTGCGCCTGCACCTGGGTCTGTTATAGGTCACACCTTCTGCAATCTATTTCTTGTTCTATTCTGCAGCTCAAAGGATAAATCCTTGTGCCATCCTTACAAAAAGGAATCACCTAACGCTCTGGTTAAAAATCGGGCAACCACGATTGGCCCTGCGCAGCCTTCCGCAATCTGCGTAGTAAAAACAAAGATCGGGGGAAAAGGTTAGCAGTGACGGTTTCAAGTTTCTTTGTGTGGGCTGCATCGGCCCACTAGAATTTGAGGCCAGGGTTGAGCTTGAGCCGTGGATCCGGGTTTCAAACCTCTGTTGTTTTTTCATAACCACAACCGCTGTCATTTGTTTACAACCGATGGTTGGCTGCAATCACCAACTGAAGATCAGTCATTCTTAAGGCTATAATTCAACAATCATGTTTCAATGAACTATCATCAGACATCATGAACCATTTCCCCGCTGAATCACCCTTTGATCAACCATTCACCACTCAGGTGAACCATAGGCAGCCAAAACAACATGAAACCCCAGTTCCAAGCACCAAACTGCCTAGGGTATGCCCACCAGGGACTGGCTGCCCAAGCTTCCCAGGGATCCCTACCTGGGTTCAGGGATCCCACCCCCGGGGAACCTCGGAGGTGTCGGGACCTGCTGGGCGCCTGGACTTCACGTTGCTCTTCGTCTTGGACGTCGAGCCCAGTGTGGTGACCACGGAGTTTCCGGAGCGCCGGAAGCTGTTGGAGCTGCTGCAGTGCCTTGAACTGCAAGAAAGGACAATAGGATGGGTGGATGTTGGGTTGGTGATGGTTGGTGAGGTTGGTTGGTGATGGTTGGTGGTTGGTTGTTTGGTTGGTAGGTTGTGTTTGTTGACCGTTTCTGTGTGCATACATATTTTTTGAGGCATGCCTTGACCCCGGCTGAACGGGAGACTGTTGAGTACAGGCTGAGTTCAGCCAACTCAACCAGGTTTAAGAGCTGTATCAGAACCCGTGATTATGTGATTGGGAAGAGCTGACCTTACCAACCACATCCAACCACTGTTTTGTTGTCGCTTATAACATCTGACCATGACAACAAGTTCATTTCCACAAGCTCATTGATCAGCTTCAGCCACTGGTAACCCACCACTTGGTTCATTAATTCATCAATATTAATCAGCGTTAACCACTCATAACAAACCACCCCAAGTTCTCAGTGCGGACCTCGCGCCGCTCCAGGCTTTGTGTTTGCACCTTATGGCGTTCCAAGCTGGGCGATGCCTTGACCTCGGAAGGTGCGGTGAGGTGTTTCCAGTGCTTCATCCGTCAGGGGAGATCAATGGTTGATCCATGTTTGATCATCGCTGTGGGCGCGATTGTTCGATGAATCACGTAATCAAGCAATCTACAAATGATAAATGCGTATAATTTGATGTTTTTGAATTCTGAGCCATCAATCTATAGATTGACAATGTCTATGATTGTGGATTTATTATGACCGATCTATAAGCCGCGAGCCAATACAACATGGTTCAGCGAGCCGTCTATAATGGCTAATCCGCAACTAGCACCAATCCAACCGGTCGACCGAGAAAGGTGGTTGACAGTCAATTGCAATCACATCACTATGTCACATTGCGTGCTCAATACGAGCTGGTTGAACCAATGATAGCTGGATTAACCAATACTAGCTGAGTATTCTTGGTATAACCAGCCATCATATCTGGTAAATCACTCATGATATTTGGATTAACCAGCCAGATATTATGGTTAGCCAATACTGAACTTGATCCAACCAAATCACCAGTGATACCAATACTCTTCTTAGTGTAACCAGTCACTGCTGAATGGTTCAAGCCTTCGCGACTCGCGCCACGGCTGAACCCGTTGAAGCGCAGCAGGAGATGCGCCTGAGGGACGCTACTTGGAGCCACATTTGCGATTGCTGTTTTCAGATGGTGCGGACGATGGGCGGACTGTTGCCCGTGATGGGTATGGATGGATGATCTGCAAGCAGATAGATAGATAGATAGATAGATAGATATTTTTTTGTGATGGGATCTCCATGTTTGTTTCTGTTTCCGGGATAGAGTCACTTAGAGATGGGGGACATGATGGTGATGAAGATCATTGTGATTGTTTTTCCAGTCGTATAATCATCGTTCTCTGGAGAAGATGGGGATGGGACCATCCATCATTGCCGGCAAGTGAACATCCCAGCGGGTGCTGTACGTGTTTGCTGTGTTACTGTAGCGGCACAGTGGGTTGACCAGTGTGACTTCTTGATGCCGTCAAAGGGTGGCCAATCGCCAGAGGTGCCTGTGAGTTTGAAAAGTTTGATTAGACAACGCATGTGTTTGGCAATGCCAGATGTTGCACAATGTTTACCCTGGATGAAGCTAAACCATAGATTGATCAATTGGGGGGTAACATTTGATTATCCGCTCGTTTATTCATCCGGGGTTAGCATTCATTGGTCCGGAGCTGTTTTGAATGAGGCATAGGTCTCAAAGGAATGGAGATGGTACAGACATGGCGACGCTCTCATGTTTTCATCACATGGCTATGCCTCAAATGATCAATCCTCCATTTGGATCCATTTGGCTTCAAATGATCACATAAGCTCCCTACTAAAATTGATGAACCTTTGCTCCCTGCTCAAACTGATCTGATGCGCCCAATCATCGCCATGTCATGAGCTCCCGCCAGGAACCACTTTGTCGCTTGGCACTAGTTTCGTTGAAGGCTTGGACCTGGGACGAATTGTTGGAAGGTGAACTGTTCGGGGGGCCACTGGGAACAACGAGCACTGACCAAGCATGACAACTTTCGATGTTTTTGTTTTCAAATCTGACTACTGATACTATACTGTACATCTGTTGCTTGAAAGAACAACAGTGCCTCTGGGTTTTGTAGGTGCCGATTTTGTGTACCATTCTTGTTGTATGCGGAACGAGATGAACCTCATGATATCTCACCAGTTGCTTTGTTTTTCAAAGAATTCAAACACTGCCAGTAGGTGAACACAAAAACTGTATGATCCCAATTCTCCCAGATTTGGGTCAAACAACAGCAGGTCTAGAATCCACGACCCGGCAACGACTTCCCGATTTGCAGACTATGGGTTGATGACAAATCATCAACAGAGGAGATAAGATATTCAAGAAGGACCATGCTAATAGCAGATGGGCAATTTATGCAATTTCATGTATTTTTAAGAGGGCTTCATTCATGAGAAAATGATAGTTGACAATGGCACGATGACACAAACATCATGGCTCTGATGAAGCATTGGTAACGCCAATCCAGAAATATCCAGAATTTGTTGTTTGTTTGCATTTGTTTGTTTGATTTAATCAGATCTATTGGTAACAGAGGCGCCCACAGCACCTGGCAATGATTTGTAAATCTCTTTATATGATATATCAAGTTACAGTTGTACATAGATATATAGAGTTTTCTTTCCTGGACGACCTTCAGTGGTACATCTCCTGGTCTTTGGAGATGTTCGACCGAGAACTTCTGGGTGGTGACCTGCCAGGCATGTCGCGGTCCCACAAGGCTGCTCCAACAGTGCCTTGGCTGCCCTAAAGTCATTGGAGGGGTTGGCCATGTGAGATCTGCCATGTGAACATGTGGGGCTGGTTGATCACAGATCTATAAGCAAGCTAGCACCACATTTTTGTTGATTTGTTCGGAGTCAATAACACCGTCACCCACTGTCACTATCAGATAATTAGCCATCATGTCATGAGCCATCAAGAGCACTGAAAGCATTTAACTCCGGATCTACAACAGGGGCGTCGACGGGTCGATTTTTCTAAGTGTCAATTTTCAACTCCTGAGCAAGATCGGAGATCTCTGGTCCAATTGAACACCTAGAATTTGATACAGCTTGGCTTTTGTTTGACTTGTATTGGTTTGTTGGCAAATTGTTCAAATGCCAGCTTTTGTTCATGTGGGGACCATTATTGTGCTGTGTACCTACGCCGCTACGTCCAGAGAGGAACGTCCAACCAGCACAGTGCTATTGCTCTACTGTTTGTTGATCGTATCCCTACAGTCGCTGCTATTAGCTCAGCAGTTTCCAAAAGCTTTGGTTTATTTCAATCCCCAGTTGATTTGGGACATCCCAGTCCCTTGATCATTGGTGCAGTATCACATTCCTTTGTTGGGCATGAGGATTCAAGACATGGATGTTTGATCAAGTAACCTAAGGGCCGTATTGATTAATTATATATCATTCTAACCACTATGTGTAATTCAGTGAATTATTCATCATTATTGAGATGTAGTTAAGTGTTCAAACCCTTTCATCAACCAATACTTTTTAGACTTTCTAGCTATATGATCCATCATACAATCATAACATCAATCATCATGAACCATCAAATCAAGCATCCCTGCTTCATGAAGCTACCCAATATGCATGAATAATCGACCATAAGTAAAATACCATGACCAACTACCATGAACCACAACCATTCATCCACCATCAAACCACCATTCAACCACCATCAAACCACCATTTAACCACTCTAAATCCACCATTTTCGTGTCGCATCCCATGGCTTCACCCGTGATTTGACGGGGCTTCGGCGGAGGAACGTCAGCTGCTGGAAGCCTTGGAGGCTCGGCTGCAGCAGCGCAGCCCTGGGCCCTGGCAGAAGCGCTTGAGGACAGCGGGTGAGTGCTGGCAGAAATGGTATGACAAGAATGTGGGGGGTTCTCAAGCCTTAGGGGACCCCAAAGCTATCGGTTTACTACCAATCACTACCCAAAAATGGTTGGTTTACTACCAATCACTAATCCCTTGCCCCTATTACTAAACCTCGCCCCCTCCCCATACTAAACGCCCCAAGGGGTTTTGTATATTAGGGGAGGATTTAATACTAGGGGATCCTTATATTAAGTTTAGGACCCTAATGACAAAAACAATTTTGGCGTTTAATGTTTGCCTTACGATGTTTTTATTCAAACCTATTCAAAAATTGCAAAAACCAACTGCTCGAAGGGTACCCTAATATTAAGTTTAGGACCCTAATGATAAAAGCCATTTTGGCATTTAATGTTTGCCTTATTAATTTCTTCATTCAAACCTATTCAAAAATTGCAAAAACAAACTGCACGAAGGGGACCCTAGTAGTAAATTTAGGACCTTAGTGATAAAAGCAATTTTTGCGTTTAATGTTTGCCTTACTAGTTTCTTTATTCACACCTATTCAAACATTGCAACAACAAACTGCACGAAGGGGACCCTAGTACTCATAGTAAATTTAGGACCTTAATGATAAAAACCATCTTGGCGTTTAATGTTTGCCTTATTAAATTCTGTATTATTCAAGAACTGCAAAAACCAACTGCACGAAGGGTACCCTAATATTGAGTTTAGGACCCTAATGATAAAAACAACTTTGGTGTGGCCAAGGGGGTTCTGATAATAGGGGAGAAAACGGTTGGTTGGGGCATGTTGTTTGACTGTTAGTTTTCAATTGCCACAATTAAAAATACAATTGACAAAAACCAAAAAAAATCCAGAAGTGCACACCCAAGGCGTTTTTTTTTATATTAGGGGGAGGTTTAGTAATAGGAGGAATGGATTAGTGCCACGTCAAGATGCGTTACGGGCTTCTGAACCGCACAAGTTCTTTGTAGTGCTGGGTTGTGGTTAAATAAAGGGGCGGTCCATCCTCGATCAAAAAAGCGGTCGCTCAATAGAGGAAAAAATGTTTAGTACTGGTGTTTTAAAGAAGTTTTCCCTGAACATGTTTAATGTTTGAATGTTTCCATCAATTGTTTGAGTATTGATTTCAATGATATTAATTTTGATTGCAATGAATTTCCGCATTGATTTCAATTGGTTCAAGTATGGATTTCAGTTATTTATTGATTTTCAGTTGGTTTGAGTATTGATTTCAACCGGTTTGAGTAGTGATTTCAACGGTTTGAGTAATTATTGGTTCCAATTTATAGTGATGTTCATTGTTTGAATCTTGGTTTCATTTGTTTGAGTATGGATTTCAGAAAACAATTTGCCCCGAAAAGGTTTTCCACTATTTACTCCCCCTTTTTCATTCTCTTTTATTCACTTCGTGGACTACCCCCTTGTCAGAACGGGATAGGGATAAAAAAAAGAGATCAAAAACAAAATAAATAGGGATCAAACAAATAGATAGGGATCAATATTCATAGGAGCAAACTTGGAGGAAAGGGCCAATGGGAAACCATGGGTCAAGCATGCGAGGATGGGAATTTAATCTATGGACTACCAATTCATCTAGCGCCTTTGTTGGCGCACTGCTCGGTGACTGAGGACGAGTTGCGCGACAAGAAGGAGGAAGAAGCAGAAGACCCGGTTTGTCTCTCAGTGCATGCTTGCTTGTCAAGATTCTATTGTCTGTCACGGCCGAATGTTGGAGGAAGCGAAGCGGAGAATGAGGTCCTATCAACGACTGGGGGATGCCGGCTTGCTGAGGCGGCCGGACATGGTTCCATGAGGCCCGGCCGGTGAGAAAGCATTTGGCACGGCCAAGCGTTTGAATATTCTTATTGGCTGTCATTCATGTTCCCGGAACAGCAATATAGTCATTCAAGGTTCCACATTGGTGTGTGGGACGGTACGCAGAACGCTCTCCTATTGCAATGTGTGTGCATGTGACTTGGTTACGGTCAAGTTGCCGCGATAAGGCCTTGCCTCGGGACGCTCCCCGCCCACCCAGCTATGTTTTGCGCGCAGCGTCTTACACATGTTGTCAGCTGTCGGCAATTTTTTCTAGCTCTCTTGTGGGCACGGGTTTGTTGCTGTGAACACGGAGCTGACATAGTTGCGCGTGTGCAGATCTGCTAGTATATGCTAATGGGCGCGAGACATGGCAGCATATGGTCAATGATCCTTACGCATCCCAACCCGCCCAGCGCACAGAAACTGGCAATGATGTTTTAGTTCGTGCTGTGGACGCAGTTTTGTTGCTGTGGACACGGTGCTGACATAGCTGCGCGTGTGTATATGTGCCAACATTTGCCGATGGGCGTTAGAGATGGCTGCATATGGTCTTTGTTCTTCACACATCCCAACCCACCCAGGCCATAGAAACTGGCGAGTCTGTTCGGGTATATGATTTGTTTGGGCGCACTAATTAGAGTTACAGTGTGATTTTCAATCCCCACTTGACCTGATTGGTTGGCAGGCACCCAACCATGAGCCGGATCAGCGACGGCAGCTGCTGTGAGAAGGAAAAAGAAGAGCGGCGGCTTTTTTTTTTTGAGGCTTGCTTATTTTATTTTTGATCCAGCCCCCGGGAGCTGAGATGCGGGACGTTCTCGCAATTCCGATTCGTTATTTTTTTTTGATGCCTAAATATTTTTATATTGATACTTTCTCGGATATTTTTTTGATGCCTATTTATTTGTTCTGATCTAGCACCCGTCAGAACGATGTTGAGCTGAAAATCATCAATTGTTAGTAAGGCGTTTTAGAAGAGTTTTGGTGAGTGGATCAAGTGTAATCAAAATAGTCAAACGATTAAGGTAAACAATTGCGTATTGATTTATCATGGTTTGAGTATCGATTCCAATTTTTTGAGCAATGATTTTGATGGTTTCGGCCGTGATGTTCATTGTTTGTATATTGATTTCAGTTGTTTGAGTATTGATCTTAATTCGAAAAAGAAATAACCAAAGAGTTTGGGATTATCCTCTTCATTCATCTTCCATGCTGGAAATTTCGGAACTATTCGTTCTCATGAGATCGTAATTGGATTCCTGCGCAACTGACCGCCGACAAACCAATTGTTGGCTGCAGCACTCGCAGCGAAGCCACGCTCCCCTCTTGCTGTTCGTATTACCAGGCAGCCAGCAGCTGGGCCGTCGGGTTATCCGAAGATGGATGACATGTTGGCGTTTGTCACAATAGGAGATGCCCCAAAATCTGGCTTTTTTATTTTGAGAAACCACCATGTTGGTTCTGATGCCCAGTTGGAGCACTGTTGACGCGGGCAACCGGGGATCTCCAACACGACTGGCAGGAAATGTTTTATAAACAGAGTGACCGCCCATTTTGACAAATTACGCTGATCAACATGGAAGCTGCTAGGCCTAAACGTTGGGACTTGGATGTGCATGATCTTACTTTACTTGCATGGTAGCACCTGAACGTGAACGATCTTAGGCGCTTTAAACTGCTCGGCTTCCATGTTAATACCTGGGTTTGCATGCTCTTCGGCCTTTGGCGCGGTAAACTGCTGCACGAACATGTTACTACCGGGGTCCGGGGTGTGCATGTTCTTAGGCACTTTAAACTGCTTTACTTCCATGTTGTTACCTGGGTGTGCATGCTCTTAGGCCCAGTAAACGGTTCTACCTATATGCATGTTGATGCCTGTGTGGGCACCCTTTTTGGAACGTTAAACTGCTCCTTTGTTGATGCCCATGTGCGCATCCTGTTTTGAAAGTTAAACTACTTCTCTACTTACATGGTAATACCCAAACGTTCTTTGCCTGGATGTGGGTATCCGTAGGCAAATCACAATGGCCATGCTGGATTGCTTTTCAAGGGATGTTCATGGCCTTATTGCCTTTTCTTGGCCGTTGGCAATCATTGATAAGCCATTCATGGAGCATTGTTTCAGCAAGTTATCTGATATGATATTCTCTGGAGCTGCGTGAAAGCCGCAGGTCATTGCTTGCCTTTGCCCCGCAAATGGTCCCAAGGCTCGGGCCATACACTTGTCAAAAATGATTCAATAGTACCCATGCATGTAGCCTCCAACTGTTTATATGTAGAGATTATCCATTGCTTATTGTCCCCATCATGTAGCGATTCTACAAAATGATCGATCAACTATCAGATATGATCTATGATTTCTGGAGGTCTCCACTGGTTATCCATGAAGAAATGATTTGCCGCAACCTTTCGTAGACTTTTCTCCTGCCACGGTCAGCCAGTTTCAACCTGATCAGCGCTGCCTCAAGGTTAACGATCCCAAGTTCCTGGCAGAGTTGACTTCCCGGCATGGCGTTGGAGCCGTTCGAGGCAGATGGCAAACCGTTGAGTGGAGCCGCTGTCCATCAAGCAATCCCAGGGTTGCCAGTCCTATGACTCATAAGCTCGAAGGATTTTTTAATGTCTGCTTAAGTCATTGGAAAAATAGATGTTAATGCAAAATAGAACATACGGATACTTGTGACTCAGCTGCTTATGTGTTTGCTTGTTGCTGCTTTGATGGCTAGGGCCATTGGGCTGCCATTACTTCATCACATGTGTTGTGGCGGTGCATCGTCGTGCTCTCCAGTTGGGAATCTGGAGCATGTTGAGCCCTCCTGACACGTGATACATGTATCTCATGCACGTTTGTGAATAGATGAATCAATGCATGACATGTATCAATTAGTCAAGTTTTGCGCGCTAAGTAATTATGTTGTGCATATTTGAAAATAATATTGGTATGTCCAACCATTAGATTGACAACTGGCTACATACCACCAGCTCTTTCACAGTCGCCTCCCCTTTCTGGTAACCACAGTCAGACCAGCCATGGCAATCGTTGAATTTAATTGCTTATTAAAATTTAGAATGACAATCGCTTTTGATAAAATGACTTTTTGCGCTGAACCTATCATGGCTTCTGGTCATCGGCGACGACCTCGATTTTCAGAGCCTTGCGGCAGGTGAGTTCGCGAACGCCCCGCAACAAGCCGGCGCCTGGAGGGAGGCAACAGCTGACCTCCAGGTTAACCTCCGCCGCCACTTTTGTTTTTGGCTTGGACAAGTGCCAGTCAATCTATCTAACAGAAATTTGTTACTAGTATATTCATTTATCTATAGTCGAAGGAGGTTTGGAAGTCCAAACGTCCGACTTCTTGAAAGTTGCTGCAGTCAGTAAGTCATCAAAGAGATAGATACATGGATGCGCATGAACGGGTAGAAAATGCGCGAAAAGCTGTGTTTTACAAGGTTTCGTGGCCTGGGATGGGTCGGAATGTAGGGTCTGTAACACGGCGGGCCGGAGGTTATTCAGGAACAGGATCGGCCAAAAATTGCGCCTCTCCAAGGCAAAACGCGCGTTTGGAAGTTGGAAGTTTCAAACCCTGTTGGTTTTGGAAAATGTCGGGGAAGAAAATTTTCAAAAACTCGCACGTTCGCGTCGTTTTTCAAGATCAGATGCTGGAAGTGTCAAAAAACTGCTGGGTTTCGCGGCATTTTGGATGTATACGCTAGACAAAGTCAGACATTAACGACAACTCAGCTATGCCCCGCCCCAGAAGAGTTTTGCTTGTGCAGAGCTATGCCCCATCAGCGGCTCAGAATTTACGGTACTTGTAATGATCATCATGATCATCATGAAGATGATACTCAGAAAGAAGAGAAACGCTGATAGTCGACACACGTAAGCGCAAAGATGTGTGAGACGTGGTCATACATTGTCCACAGAGAGGACTTTGGGATGTCAACTCAATGGAATTAAGGGATTGCGTGGTTGGTTGATAGCCGTGGTGAACTCGTTTGCGGCTGGCCAACTGCAGCTCTTTTTGCTTGAGTTGGCCACACCTGCGCTTGAACAATCGCTGCTGACACACGCTTAGACTGGAAAAGATTCTCCTTAAGGATAGATCATCATGAATGACCTTGTCGCATTTTGTCAAGTCACGCACAACTGTTATTTCACGCCCCTGCTGCAATAGAGCTTGGAGTCGGCATTTGCAGTGATGAAGCCGCGCTGCTTCAATGGATACTTGGCCGTGCAGACTGTTACCAAAGTCTTGGTCTCCTTTGAATGGCTTAGGCTCATATTAACCATTGTTGCTGCCAGTATTTCCAAAGTTATTTTCAGCCCGGTTTGTCCGTCACTCTTGGCCAGGATGGATGATCGCGCTGACCCAAACTTCAAGGAAGAAATCACGTTGAGGGCGGCAGCGCAGTGAATTACGCTTCAGTTCACGAAGGTGACATCGTGATCACGGGTGTCCAGCCATTTGTTTAGTCGTCTGTTTCTTCTTGTTGCTGCTAGTCCATCAGCCTCGTTTGTAAGAGATGCAGATGTTTTTCTCACAGCCTCGTTTCCGACTCCAACACCATCTCAATAGTCCAGAAGCTATAAAAGCAAGTATATAGTGTGCTAACAATTATCGCTTTAATGTCCCATGTATTCCCTTCCGCCTATTACTAAACCACCCCCCCTCCCAAATACTAAGCGCCCCAAGGGGCTTTTCATATTAGGGGATGATTGAATATTAGGGGCCCCAATATTAGGTTCAAGACCTTAACAACAAAAACCAATTTTAGTTTTTGATGTTTGCTTGAATTTTCAGATTTTTCAGAGTTTTTCAAAAATTGCGAGAACCAATATTAGATTTAGGGCCCCAATAATAAAAACCACTTTGGCCTTCCATGTTTGCCTTATTAAATTTCTTTTTGCTATTCAAAAATTGCCAAGACAAGTCTTTGTTTAGGACCCTGAGGCCAAGGGTTTTTATGTAATAGGGGGGAAAACCGTTGGTTGGGGTAAGTTGTTTTCTTATTAGTTTTCATTGCTACATTTGAAAATCTAATTAACAAAAACCAAGGAAATCCAGAAGTGCACACCCAAGGTTGTTTTTTGTATTAGGGGGAGGTTTAGTAATAGAGGAAGAGATTATCAATGGTTCGTAACGGTTGGTAATGGATGATTCGAGAGTACCCCTACGCTGAGAAACCAGCATGTATAACATGATGCCATTAGATGAGATGATGCCATAATGATTCAAGATGAAGTAACCTGACAAAATTTTGGAGGGCATGTAATCAACATAATTCATTCAACAATCCACGTATAATTGGTAATGAATCAAATGATCATGTACTAGGTATTTAGGATGTATGTCTGCAAATAAAATGATGAACAGTGGGTGGTCCGAGAAACTACCACATGTAACATGATGTAAATATATGTAAAAATATCTAGAGGTACCATCAGAGCAACACCAAACCTTCCCAGACTTCCCCATGGGTGCTATTCGCGTTTAGTCCAGAGCCGCTCTGCAGCTGCAGGAGCCTTTTGGCACGTTCCACCGCGGGTGGGCAGCGCGTGCTGATTCTGTGCAATGAGGCAGGCTGACAGTGGAGCCATTCCAGAAATGGTTGGGTTTTTATTTTAAATGGTAGATATAAAAGATGGTTTGGGGTGTCCCCTATTTTTAGAAACGCCGCTGGATACGGCGTGCAACAATGAGCCGACGGTTGATCACCGAGCAATATTTTGAGAGTGGATGGCCGGGTTGATATATTTTTTTTCATTTTTGGTCAACAACTATATACCTCTTAGCAATTCTTGGAGAGATCCTTAATGGTCACCCATACCCATAGGAGTACGACCCCTTGTGTCCTGGCTAAAGGCCTTGGTTTCTTGGGGCAGCGGTCTCCAACTTTGCGAAGGAACCCATTCCAGCAACTGTCAACAGCCATTGATGGTGGTTTGGCACATGCAGTTGTACTCACTCAAAATTTGTTTCTAGGATTTTCGTACCTAATTGTACGGATACTACCAACCACTGTAAGAGAAGCACTACCAACCATTGTACGGACGGTAAGAGCCGGGGAGGATGACGCCACAGTCCTTGGGGAATCCAACGATGAATCCGCCACAGGATCTCCATGGTGATTCCTGTCCTGATAGGTCACCCATGGTCAGCCACCGTCAGGGACTGGACCCCTTCGCCCTGCCCACCGTGGCTTTCGACGCTGCGGACGACACGGCCGTTTCCAACGGTCTGGTGCTAGTGGCCATTCGGCCTGGAGTCGCTGAAAATGGTTCGGCAGGGCTGGATGGAGGTCAACAATATTTAACAAAAGTGAATTGATCTTAATTAATAACTAGTTCATATACTTCAATGTTTTAATAGTGTATTGACATATTGACATATTTGTATAATTATATATAATTATAGGGATAACAGGAAAGATATTGGTTACTTTACAGTATTGGTTTAGGCATGGATCAACCTGAGATTAGCGTTTGCAACTTGAGGTGAAGAACACACAAATCATCACCAAGTGGACAAGTGTTTGAATGGTAATACGTAAATTCTATCAAGAGTTGATAGTTGTGTTGATTATGATCTGCATGTGCAAATTGACAGCGGGTTTATCTATCACCCTTTCTTGTACCCAATGTTTTGATCATAGAAACAGTTGACCTGTTGGCTTCCCGCCAGGGGAAGCCCTGTAACGGTGTTTTTTTTGCTGAGGTTTCCAATAGATGTCCCCATCAACCAACCGGATGAGTGGACCCAGCCACTGATGCCATTTCTAAAGATCATAGAGTACTGTATCATGTTTGTTTGTCATCCATCAAGGCATGTTGTTGACAAATCCAGGACAACTTGGATTGAGAAAGATTCCGACATTGAGACTGCCAATCAACTGATGAACTCGCAAAGGTTCTTGTTCATCAAGTGTGCGCCCGCAGCTGATCATTGATCAATAGAACATTTTTTGGTGCGGAGTGTAGATCTCAGCATGACATGCGGGAATCAAAACAGTGGTTGTTCTCGTTGGTTATTGTGCAAGGCATGACATACCTGGACATCCTGCATGTTTCGGGAAGCTTTTGACGCATCCATCGTTCCATCCATGGTTCATGTTGTGCTCATGATGATGATGATGATGATGATGATGATGATGATGATGATGATGATGATGAGGACGACAACGACAATATATGATTCTATGACGCTGATGATTTCCATCATGGATTGAAATGATGGCCATGAGTTCCTAATATGAGCAACATGTTTTTTTTGCGCAACTGATGCCAAGTGGTGCAGTCAAACATGAAACAAGTCAGTTTATATGATTATATAGATTTGTTTTTGAATCTGCACGAATCAAAATCATGATGCTCGTAAGCCATGTTTGATTAGCTCAAAGGGGTCGTTTGCTACTATCAATGACCAACATTGGATGATTGGGGGTACCCCAAGCTATTAGAAAAACATGAATGAAACAACCACATGTTATTTGCTCATATGTTTTGTATGTTTTGTTTCTAGGCCAACAATTTTTTGGATCTTATATATATTTACATATATATATATATTTTTATTTTTATTTAAATATATATATATATATATAGTATCTCAGAATAGGGGTACCCCCAAATCATTCATTCATAGCCATTTACTACATTACACCAACCATGTTTGAGAAACACCCATATGAGATAT
The DNA here is from genome assembly GCA_009767595.1 of Symbiodinium kawagutii. Classification (NCBI taxonomy): domain Eukaryota; class Dinophyceae; order Suessiales; family Symbiodiniaceae; genus Symbiodinium; species Symbiodinium kawagutii. The sequence continues at coordinate 145,601 of VSDK01006319.1, read as the reverse complement.
ACCCGTTGCTATATAAACTAGTCATGGATTTTCTGATTACTGTTGCTTATCATCCCCATTATTGTTGATTAATATTTACCTATAGGCATATATTTTATATTTATACAATATATTTATATATATATATATATATTCATTTATTTATTTATTTATTTATTTATTTATTTATTTCTATTCACAGTACTATCAGTATTACGATTATTTTCATCATCATTTTTATCATTATTAGTATTTTTCATATTGTTGTTACATATAATTATTTATATTTATTTTTAAATATATATATATATATATACATATACAGATGAGATATGTCATATCTATCCATCTCAGTTTCCAATGGCTTCCGCGCTCCGCAACGCGACGCGAGGCTTCGGCGTCGCCGTCGCGGCAAACCGTGCACGACCTCTGCGCCAGCGAGCTGAAGGAACGACTGGTGCCGCGGCGCAGTGCATGCGTAGAACATCATATAGCTATAGACATAACTGGAAATTCATAGAAATCGATATAATTAAAGATAACTATAGATATGTAACTGTGAGTGTATGTACATATAAATATACGTATATAGATATAATTATAAATATATAACTATAGCTCTAGAACTTTATACATATGTATGTAAATGATAGGCAATATGACTGTAGATATAGTTCATAAGTATAGCTAGATATAACTCGATGGGTGTTTCTCAAAATAGACCCCCCCAAATCATCCGATACCAGCCATGTTCATTAAAAAAGATATCATTGTTTAGGGGTCCACTATTTTGAGAACCACCTGGTGTATCTAGAGATCTATAGTTAATAAGATTTCATGAGTGAGCTATATCACTGAAAATCCGTTTATAACCTGTAAATGAATAAAACTGTTAGCAGATAAGAGGCATATAGCTAGCAGATGGAACCAGATAACGGGCATGCATAGTACATGATATAGAACATACAATTTGGTTATACAATATATGAATACTCTAGCCAATAGTGCTGGTCACTATTGGTCATGGTCCATCACAAGAGGTGGTTCTTGCACCCAGGGTATTTGGGTAATTTGTGGATTCGTATTGGTGGCGGTTTTGGCCGATGCTGGTGATAGGGATGCACGCAACAATCAATCACCAGTATTGCTGGAGTTTTGGGGTAATAGTGACCCAATCTTTAGCATGACACTACTTGAATACCAGCCAACCAACTGTTGTGGCATCAAGGGGTATTCCGCAAAAAATTAGGCTCATGATTTAACAGTGAAGTGCACAACAATACGTTGAGCTATCACGAATAAACTCATTCACGATGGCCCAAAGGCCGTTCATTGGACCTTGAACATGACCGGGTCCAAACTGTTACAGGCTCTAACAGTCTAACAGTTTGCACTTTTCCCTGGAAGCAATCAGAAGGACGAGATTTCCCAAGTAGTTTTGCTGAAAGAACTCAGGACGTGTGGCTTTCATTCCCCTTTCAATGTATTTTTCGCATTCATATTCTTCTTCCTTCGTGTTTTTACTGGTGTCCATCCCATTTCCGAAGAGAGACATCCAAGAGACTTCCCCAAGTCCATTGTCGTAGCTATATGCTTTGAACCGCCAGCTGTGATAACTGCTTTTTCTCACCTTAAGTTGCCTCTGGACCTGTTGCCCAATGGGTATGACATAGTCTTTGCTGACCCCTCGTATCAGCAAGCACTTGATGTGAGGCCTCAACTCCCTCCAGATCCGCTTCTTCCAATTCATATCTAGTTTGTGCTCTCAGAAGCTGAACGTTTCGCTAGCTGTTTTGTGACCTCGCCGCCTTTTTGTTTACGTCGAGCTGGGGCGGTAGTCCATCATCAACCATCAACTATCCATCAACTAGCCATCAACTAACCATCAATCAACCATCAATTAAGCATGAATCAACCATTGATACCCTTTAATAACCATCAGCCCTGTAGTTCCGTCGGGCCCAACTTCTCTTGTTGCCCTAGAGGTGCCCGTTTCTATTGCACAGCAATGTGCCGCCAGTGCTGTGGTATTGTTGCAGCTACTTGGAACTGGTGATGGATGTTGGAGGGGCCGCCCTACCAATGTGACCCCCGCTCAGGTATAAACAACGGCATTGTAAGTGGGTCACCCAACTAAACTAGCGGCTGGTTTCAGACATTTTGTGATTTTTGTTGATTCTCCATGTCAGAACTAATATTCTGCAGATAGATTCAAACCACCAACCAGTCTGGTGAACAAAAGTGATGTCTTTCGGAACCGGTACTTACTTTTGAATCTTATGGACCAAACTGGCTAACTTTTACTCCCACTGCGCGCTGTTGTCCCGCATCCATCTGTTGGGGATGTAGCTTGATTGGTGACATCAGTCACTACCAAGGCAAGCATGACATGTGCCAATGGGTGGCAGATATCTCTCCAGGAACATGCCATGGGGCTCCACATTCAGAAGTGCCCTCCAATGATTATATAGTCTGGTTGGTGGTTTCAAACTGTGTTTATTCTCCCTAGTGATAATCAAAGGTGTGACCCTAAAAATGATAGACATGTGTCATCAATCAAAGTTTTGCGGAGATGTATCAAGAATGCTTTAGAAGAAAATTGAAGAAACTGTGCTGTCAATTCTGTCGGATACTTAGTCGTCACTACACATATTTCATGAAGAAACCTACGCACCTGGACAAGCGGCATGCATCATGCAACCTTTGGCTTTGATGGAAGTCCTTCTGAAGAGTCTGCCAGGTTCAGTTGTTTGGGCAAGAGCCAGCAAAATCCAATAAATAGCAGTGTCATTGATTTAAAGCAGCCCAAAACTATTCATGGATTTTGCTGGTTCCCATTTTCCTGGTTCATTTTTAAAGAATAGTTTTTAACAGCATGACACTGCTTCCCATGGCTAGAATCTTTATATAATCAGATGTCAATACATGGCTCCATACTTGTTGTGGGCAGTCAACCTTTATTGCGACCAGTCTTTGGTTGTGTGCCAAAGCACGGTATGTGATACTGGCTGTGTTCCCCGGTAGGTTGGTTTTGGATGCGGGTGCACCACATGTTTGACGTTCAGCAAGTTGATTACAACCCTTGCACTTGGAATTCACGACCGGGTAAGTCATTTATTTCACTTGTAAATAGATGAACTCTCAAATTACTGCAAGCTGAACTTCCTGCAACCATCTACAAGCATTTCACTAAGGTTCACCAAGGTTCAGTTGTCCCAGATGCTAAGGTTCATGCACTATTGCAATGCCTTGTCCCAGATGTTGCAGCGACTCGACGCACGCAACGAGCTGAGACAGGCTGAGAAGCCGCCCAAAGTGCGGAAACTGAAACGGACACCCAGAGATGCTGCGCGGACAAAGAAATCCGTGGAAAAAAGGGCAGTGCAGAGTGCAGACCATCCAGAGAATTGGGTCTGAGTGAGGACACTGCGAGGTTTCTTGGCAAAGCCCAGAGGCTCCTTGTCATGGGCTCAATGTGTTTCCTGTTGGGACTCCATGGACTCTACACCACGAACAGCCATATGGGTCATAGTTGCGCCTTAATTGCCGCAGTTGGCCCTTTCAGAATGGCCAAAGCTGCTGGATGCGCCATGGGGCATCCCAAATGGTGAGGAGCAAACCGTCGTTGAATGACATGGCAGTGGGTCAATATTAATCAACCATCTAATGGGGGATTTCCACCAACAATAATAGGGAAAACAATGGTTAATGATAGGGGAACCAGGGGTACGGGGTTTTGACCCACAGCCACATTGGGGTCAGCCTAAGGCTGATCTCCCAATGGATGACATGTTACACACACAATTACCATCACATTTGACCGTTCACATAGGCAAACAAAGACTGTCATTTTGGCACGTCCGTAGGGCTGGAAAAGCACCTACGGACACCACAATCTGTGGCTGCTTGCTTCGAAGTGGCGTATCAAGTAGTTTCCCCTCATGAAAAATTATATTCGTTCTGGTTCCTGGTTTTAGACTCTTTTTGCAACTTTCCTTTAAGGTTTGATCAATTGCTGGTTGACAGACATATTTGTTCATGACGGGGTGGCTGTTCGCACCGCCAACCAGGGCGACTTTAGCACAGAGGAGGCCGTACAATCAGCACCTCGCCCGCGATGCCGGCACCGGAGTCCCCTCGTTTGTCGTGAGCAACGAGGTTCAAGCAGCAATAAATCCCCATGATTTGGAACATAGTTGATGATCATTGGTATTGCATGTATTTACAATCAATGACATCAGCTATTAAAAAATATCATTGGTTATTCAATGATCTTTGGTTCCAAGAATAAATCAATGAATATCCAATGAATCGCAGCTTGAACTCAACATGATCCAAGCACGGCACGGATCATTCACTGATCGATCCATGCTGCGTATCATATCTGCAGCCACCGTTCTACGACGCCCAAGGCACGGGCCCTGTTGCAGCAGTTAGCTCCAACCATGGCAAGGGGAGCCCAGCGGAGCGCCACGTGGAGATATCAGCAGTTGTGGACCCCGGAGTAGTCCTTGTATTGCCAGGAGGCAATGGGTCAATATTACCCAACAAACAATGGGGATAATACCCAACAATAATAGGGAAAACAACGGTTGATGATAGGGGAACCAGGGGGACAGGGTTTTGACCCATGGCCAGGAATCAATCGGATTCATACGGCCTTGCTTTGATGTGTGTATTTGCATGGATGTTGATATATTTTTTATGTTAATATGACACATTAACAATGTTGCGGGCTTTATACTCTGGTGACATTAAGACAGCGAAACGGGTATATGGTTACTGACAGAATTCTGGGGAAACAATAAACTGGGCACAGTGCGCTAGCCGACTTCGGATTTCCATGATTAGCCAACTTATGATTTCCTTAACTATTTGTTCCCGAGAGTGCACGAAGTATTCTAATTAGTTCAGCCCTCTTGCTAGGAAGTGTTTCCACAATGACAATGATTTGTTTTTTCCGTTGGTCCGTTTTCCAGGGACTTGGCATGTTTGTTGTTTTTGTTTCTATAATTACTTGCTTCCATAATTGATAGTGCCAAGTGACTGGTTTGGGCTAACGACTGATTGAAGTTGGTTCATTGATTGTTTAACAGGTCGATGATTTTCAGCTATGAACAAATGGTTGGATGGCTAATATTTTGCGAAGGGGTTGAAACCACCAATCAGCAAATGATGGTTGCCCACGGCGAATTAATCGTTCGACCAAGCCACTTACCATGGTTGATAGCCCAGCCAATCATGGTTCAATTTGATGCTTAACGGAAGGCTTCGCTGGTCAACAATGATGAGCAAAAGCATCACGGTGAGCCTCAACTCATGGCTATCCTGTGGTGATTGTCCAGCTGGAAGTTCAGTTGATCCCTATGTTCACTTGGTAAAACCGGGGGAAAGCTTCCACCTGGGAAGTTGATCAATGTTGATCACCATCTTGAATAGGCAAAGCACCATTTTTCACAGGCAAACCAGATCAAGCCAGGACCTGTAGCTATGGCTTTGCTACTGTGATGACAACAAGCACAATTCCCACAAGTGAGTCAGAAAGATAGAAAAACGGTAACATTTAAAAAAACAAACGACAACAATTTCATGGATCAATGGTTTGCTACGTTTTTTTTTTACAACACGAGGTGAGAACCAGCTTTTTTACCACCTACAAAAGCTGGGTCAGCCCCAGGCCGCCATTTCCCAAGTGACCTTCCACCGAGATGCCACCCGGCGACCAAGACGCGCCGGGTGAAGGATGGCAGTCATTGATTTTGGTGAAATATTGTTTGTGCACTTCATGCTTTTATTCGACAATTTACAGTGTATACAGTAGACATGTTAATTCCGGTCCGGATTGCTTATTCTGTGTTGCAGTAAATGATTATAGTGGTCGATTGAGAATTGATTAAGGATAGTGAATCTCAATGGTTGCAAGTAGTAGCTGCGAATCATTGAATCACATGATTCTATATGCATGTATATATATATATGTAAATATAGTCAGAGACGCGTTATAAGAAGAGATTTATCTGCTTATTGCACCCTGAAAACTCTATTTTTGCTAGTTTTCGGGCACCTTTGCAGAACTCTGGCTATCCGAGGGGCTGTAATAAGCAGATTCTGAATTTAGGGGATATTTGGACAAACAGGGTTGTTTCTGAATCCGCTTATTGCACCCTCCTTGACCATAGACTGAACTTGTGCAAACATTGGTTGTCCAACAGGGTGGTCTTGTAACTGTTCATGTGTTGGGATTCTTCACACTGAAGTTCAGCTCATTTGTGTCGGTGGCAGTGCATTTGGCTCAAGGGTTAGCCCGCGCAATCCAAACAATCCCAAGGGTTGATTATTGATGGTTGATTGCGAATGGTTGATTTTTAAAGGTTTACTACTGCTTGATTGATGTTGGTTGACTATTAATGGCAATTATTCAATACTTAGTTGATGATTACAGGTGATTGATAAGGATTGCTTACTAATGGTTGACTGTTAAGGGTCGATTCTTGAGGGTTACTTATGATTAGTGGTTGATTGATAAGGGTTGATTACTAAGGGCCGCGACAGGGACACTGACCGCACTGGTGACCTGGACACAAAGAGCGGAAATTAATTTCGGCCAGATCAAAACGTCGGTCAGGTCCAAACCAACCCCAATAAGCAGATTGACATGAGTTACACACATGAACCATGGGGGGCTGTAATGAGCAGATGTCTGGGGAAAATTGCCCCCCCAAAAATGGATCTGCTTATCTGCCGGCAGGGGACCATTTCTGCTTATAGCCCGTCCGTGACTATATATACATATATACAGACTTCTGTATTTATATACATATATATTGTCATGTGTTTATATATATATATATATATGTGCAGTGTGCATATTGCTCCAGAATGGTAACATGTGTTTCTATTTGACATTTTAGTTGATTAGTACCTTGCTTCTTGAGGATCATTAAATTGTCGAAGGGAGGTGTGCGCGCACACACACACACATTTGCAGCATGATCGTCGAATATTATGTAGGAGAAAACATCAGCTTTTCCATGCGTGATGGTCAGAAAACCAAGGTGAACATGCGGGTCAATGCAGTATTCCAGTCATGGTTCAGACAACTCAAACAAACTACACATGGTAGTTTCTTGAAATAGAGGTACCCCCAAACCATCCTTTATGAACTGATTAGTATTGGTAATAAACCATCCATTTTGGAGTTCCCTATTTTGACCCACCTACAATCACCAAGGACTGCTATGGTTGTCCAGGGCCCCCCTGCCATGACCCGTCCAACTCTGCAGGCGATCATTGGTGACCCCTTCAGCACCCTTCAGCAGCCAGCGATGCCTTTCCCTCCTTCCCGGAGTCATTTTTGTCGATTCTTGTTGATCAACGACCACCAGCATCCACGGCTTATTCGCCTTTCTTATGAGCTACCAGTGATTTATGAGCAAGTTGTGGCATGTTGTGGCCAATTACCAAACTAATGGCCGGTATCAACCGTCATCTATAACCATCACCAACCAGCTCAGTGCCAGCATTGACCATTGATTATCCACCAGTGGTTGGATGGCAGCGCAGAGGTCAATGCCCATAACATCTTGGTTCAGGCACGACGGGAAGTGATTCTGCCGCTGACAGTGTCAGCCCAGCATCTAAAGGGTGTTTGCTGCTGGTAATTCTGTATGATCAACCATGGTTAAATGATAAAATGGTTAGCTAATGTTAACTAGTTAGTAGTGACTAATAATGTCTACTATGAATATCAAGTCTTTATGCTCAATTGGATGGTTGATCATGGTGAATCAATGTTAATCATGACGATGGTATGTGATGGCCAAGAATCGTCATACAAACAAAATTGACCAACCATAGCCCTAGAGTCATCAATGACAAAGAAACCATGGTCCCTGTTTGTTGACGTTAATAGCGTCAAGTGTCAATAGCATTATTATATACTATCATTGTATCATTAGTTCTTGGTGATCGGTCAATCATCACCACTGTTTGCATGATAAGAAACCATGATCCCTACTGGAATCACCACCCCTATCAGCTTATCATGGTGATGAACAAAGTAGGGATCATCCATTAGAGTAGGTGACTATTAGCTTATTATTCATTACTAGCTACTTAATCTATCATTGTATCAATCTAACCATGCTTGTTAGTCATTACTTACTAGCTACTTAATCGATCATTTCATCAATCTAACCATGGTTACTTGATAGCAAGCATTATCATGGTCACCAGTTCATCAATCATTACTAACTACTTTATCAATATTTAACCATAATCATCATAACATCACCACCAATAGGATCATCACCAATAGGATCATTAATAGCTTCACCAATAGGATCATCATCACCATGACTCCTAAGTAGCTACTCATCCAATAGGATGACTATTAGTAGGTCAGCACCATTGCCTCAGGTTGATCAATCATTACTAACTAGTTTATCAATAATCATTACTAACCAGCTTATTAATCATTGCTAATCATGATCATTTTACCATAGTCACTTGATAGTAAGCATTATCATCACCGATAGGATCATCACTCATAGGATCATTACTAACCATGAACAATAATAATCATTACAAACTAGTTTACCAATATTTAACCATAACCATGAACCAACCTTCTGGTGGTTGATCATCACCATGACTTCCATGGGTTCATCATGGATCCGTTTCACCTCCTCCAGGTGGAGGCGGGTCAAACGCCCAGCTACGGCCTGGTGGATTTCGGCCTGGCGGTGGATGCGCAGCTTGGCGTGGAACGCGGTTGGGTGCAAGTGCGGGAAGGTGATGAGCGCCGGCAGCAGGAGTTTTAGGATGAAATGGCGAGCTGGATCAAGCAGTTAACCAACCAACTAATGGGGGATAATGACCAACAATTTCATACGGGAAACAATGGTTAATAGTAGGGGAACCAGGGGGACTAAGGGTTTTGACCCACTGCCAAATTGAGCTGATGAATGATAGCTACGTAAATAGATAGACAATGATTAGCTGGTAAAGTTAAGTAATGATGAGCTAGTCAATTTAAATAGTTGATGTTGATAGCTGTTGATGTTGATAGCTCTTGTTCATTAATTTTAGGCATGTTGATAGCTAGTTGACTAGTTAATGAATGTGAATGAATGAGGATTGCGACTCCTAATTACTTGGGTAATGAACTTGGACTACTGGTAGTTACTACTGGCATACGGATTTGCAATTGGATTACACCTGTGTTACTTGCTAGTAGTTAATCAGCATGTTGATGATTCTTAGCAGTAAGACTGTATATTTATTTGCATTAACCAGCTATGATGATTATGCCATGCAGAGCTTACTCCTTGACCACCTGTGAAATGTGAACTTTTGGTTTTGTCTTTGAAGCAACGTGTGCGAGAGCCAGTTATTTTTTGGTGGAGGATTGCTGCATATTGCTGCTTATTGCTTCAACCCTTTGTTCACCTTGGGAACCTCATGAACGGATTTTGAGCAATGTGCATGAAAGTTGTTCATGAACCCGTTCATGATTGAGGCAACTTTCAATCATCTTTCTTTTTGCTTCAAACCTTTGTTCCTTGATTGTTCCTTGATTGTTTGCAGAAAGATGATTGAAAAGACAGCCAGCTAGCGTCAATACCCTTTTTCTCTTCCAATGGATTCACCTGACGCCTGTGAAGGGGTCCACACAATCGCTGACTTTGAGGGTTCTCAAAGAAGCTCCAACCGGTGTGTGTGTGTGTGTGTGTCTGACCAATGACTCGGGTGAAGTCGTTGGGTGATGTAATGACTCGTAATGACTGGGTTTGCAGACTTGGACCTTGAACTCATCATTGTGCTTGAGGTATCCAGGGTGCATCACCTTAGAAAACCAGCTGAGCTTCAGTCCAAACTCCAGGTCTACATGGTGCGATCCTACCCCGAACAATCCTCATGGACGCAGTGAATGGGAGTACCTGGACGTAGGCGGGGCGATCACAAACGTGGACATGCAGGGACTTCCCAGAAACAGCTCGAGGGACACATGCGCGTAGCCAACAATGGTTGAATACAAGATTCAGAGAGAGAGAGTGAGAGAGAGCGCAAGAGAAAATGAAAAAAGGAGAGATGAAGCACGAAAAGAACAGCAGACACAGCAAAGGACTTCCATTTCTGATGTTTCTTTTTCGTCGACATCAGTAGCGCTCGCTTGTTCTGAAAGGGGTGAGTAATGATCCAAAGTTTTTGAGTGAAAATAATCGTGATATTTCGCAAATGATAGGGGACAGTATGGGACAGTGTTGTTGGCACAGGGCATACTTGCACCTTGACTGACAAACGTTTATGGCAAAACGCCAAAACGCGGATGAACATCATGGGTTGCCCATATCATCATCATCATCATCATCATCATCATCATCATCATCATCATCATCATCATCGTTGTTTACGATTCTCCAACTGCTGATGAGTGGCCATAGCAAACCTCCAAGAAGTTGTGGATGCCTCATCGCGGAGCACCTTTCAGACTTTTTTGTTTGGGGTGCACCCACAGCGTTGTTCACCTGAGAGCACAGAGCAGCACTTCCAAGTAGCTACTAGTCATGGTAGATATATCTTGATATATAGCTAGAGAATGCTAGAGAATTATGAAGGTTTATGACCCCTGCGTGTCGAACCAGTTTGATTACAACTAGTGCCTGATAAGTGCCAGTTATCGGCTAAAACTACCAGTGGTCATACCGTGGTTTCTTAAAATGGGTGTACCTCTAAATTATCCAACATTAGTTGTTTTAAACAATAAGCAGAGCATTTTTGGGGGTCCCAATTTTGAGAAACCAGCATATGAGTCTTATTGTTGCTGATTATCCTCTATTGTTATCCAGTATGAACCTGCATAAGCCATTATTAACCATATATAGTCGGTATTTTACCCTATAGTTGTCGGTTTATTTTCCCCTATGAATCACTATAATCCCCTATGAACCTTTATATATATCTCGTATCAAACCGTATAAAACCCTATAAATCCCTTACAAATATACATTCCCTTAAAACCCACCGTACATCAATGGTCACAGCCACACGACCTGGCTACGGGCTGCCAGGTGGTGACTGCCGCTACTGGCCCGTGTCAGCTTGGAGGCAATTCGAGGCGCTGCGGGACCCGGGGCACCAATGGCTTAGAAATACCAAAATGGTTCATGTAGCTATAGCTTATGAACTAGCTAAATATTTCTATTGCTCAAGAATATAACCTGTAGCTATAGAATTTGATGAGCGCTTATAATGGTTGATGACAAAACATATGATAGCTCATACTGTAACATCCTATAAGTATTGCTTCAAAATGGCTTCGGAAGTGCATACTTGAAGCAGACCAATGGATATCAGCCTACGAACATTGTGAACTGTGTCATGCTCAATGGCCCAAGTTCAACGTCAAAACGGATATCCGCAACTATTTTCAGATTGTTAATGATTGCCCATCAACCATATGGCAAGATAAAAATCATATCGATAGTGGTTCAATGGTTAGGTGAAGTAATGACGAGCCCAAATGCTGGTTTCTCAAGTAGAGGTACCCCTGAATCACCCAGTTTATGAACCATGATGAACCATGTATAGAAATAAACCTACCATTTTGGGGGGTCCCCCAGGGCTCAAGAAACCACCAAATTTTTGATGATCAGGGGAGGGCAGCGCCATACCCATCGTTGTGCTCAGGCTGGATGCAAAGCACTGGTGCAGGAGATGCTGTCCCGAGCTCATGTCCAGCAGGGAAACCGTGGCCATGACTGTGGGGGTGGCTCGCAACGGCAGGGTTGTTTGTCATTACCATCAACCATTAAGCAACCATCAATTTGCAATAAGGTAACAAATATGCTTCCATGTTCCATGAAGAGGCCGAAATCATCCCAAATCAGCGTTTTATTTCTTTGGTTTTGTTTGGGTGTTGTGGCTGAATAAGGGAATTAGATTTATATGTGTGTGTGCCTGTGTTGATGTTGAAATGCTTTCTATGTTGCCATTTTTTTGGATATTGACATCTATGCGTGACACTTGTCCTGTGGTTACAGAACGTCTTTTGTTGGCACAGGAAAAGATGCGTTCTTTTCACAAGTTGGTCATCACTTGTGTTCAGCGAAAATGTATCCAGTTTGATTCTTGCCCACATGTAGTATTATCTAGCTATAATGGCACTAGTTAGCTTGTTATCCATCTATGCCTTGGCTTACCCCGATAGACTTTTTCGGTAGCACATCTCAAGTGTGCCTTTTTGTACATGTTCGTTGCTAATCCATCATCTCAACATATCTCAACAATCTTGTTCCCAGGAGGACTTTTTGTGCATTGAGTACCAGATCCATTTGGATTTGCAGGCGCGTTGCCGCTGGTTCTCTCTTGGCGTTCTGCAGAGCTTTGACCGTTGCAAACCATTGGGATCCAATCCAGCAGGCAGTTGGACTCTGAGACTGAACAAAATGGCAGTTTTCTATGAAACCTTTGTTTCTATGCCCTTGGAATTGATTCTGTTTGCCACTTTTTGGCAAGTTATGGTATTTGGTTGCTTGATTTTTCCTGGCTGGCGTGCTGTGGGAAGGTCATCAAAGCATCGTTTTTGTTGTTTGGCAGTTTGAAGTCCAGCATTTGGAGCACTTGTGAACAGTGTTTGAAAACTTCAAAGGCCCGGGCACCCCGATCAACAAGTCGTGGGTTAGAACTTCAGAACTACTTCAGTTTGAGCATAGCAACTTCATGAGTCAATCTAATGATTATCATTTTCCATATGGCATCCTTGAAAACCAAGCAGCACAATGAACTCCACACCCTTGGCTTTGCAGTTTGCACAACTCTTCCTGCAATCCTTCCAGCGCAGGGCTTGGGACTCACTGCAATCCAGGCCCAGGGAATTGGCGGGGACCACTGTGTGGGGACCAGCGAGACAAAATGCTCGGAATCATCTAATGGAGTGGATTGGTACCCCTCCAATCATCGAAAGATCCAAGAAATCCATGGAAATCTGACATTTTTGGACTCCATTTACGGACAACCCCATGGCCCTGGCGATGATCCCGAGGATTGTGCCAGAGCCCAGAAACAGAACGATCAGAACGGGCATCCAGCGGTCAATGGTTTGGACCTGCAGAACGATTTGAGATGGCTACTGACCACCACCACCACCACCACCACCACCACCACCGAAAAAAAGAGCTCAATAGCTCGGGATTTACTGTCAAACATGGCAGTCACTGGACCTCAGTCTTTGCCGGATTGGTGTTTTCAAACATGGGTAGTTTGTTCAATGCTGGATCTCTGGCGGTGCCAAGTCATTTCAATTTGTACGGACAGCGCCTAGATGACGCAGGGCCTGAGATGGGACAGTGCCCCAAGTTCGATTACCTGGTTGGTTGTCTCACCTGTTTTTGCTTCCCTTCCTGTGATGATCAACAGGTAAAATGAGTGAAACAAAAAAGTTCGGGGATGATTCCAACATGTTCAAAGCATCAACCCACAATTGATGTGTCACCATTTGCAGCTGTTTGTTTCCACTACATATATTTCATGGGCAGCTATCAATCAAAGATTGTCAGCCATTGCTTTATCGTAGTGGCCAGGATGATCATGTTGAACCTTCATTATGCAATGTATGTTGACACAACTTTATCAATACGTTCTATGTATATAAACATACGTCTAGGTCCATGTCCAAGATGGTTGATTATCAGCTTCTATACCCAATATATTGATGTTATACACCCATACATATTTTTAGACAAACACATATCAGCTTATGTACGCATCATGAACATTCAGGAATCATTATTAGTTTGATTTTATTTTAAGTTAATGGCTGTCAGACATGATCATGTAGCTTGATCACTATTAGCTTATTAGAATTTATTAGCATTTTGTTTTCATCCTTGTTAAGCATTAGCTGTTGTATCGTTGCAGTAGCAACGCGGCGGCAAGGTGCTGTGCAGTATGCTGCCTACAGACGTGGAGGACTCATCTTGGACTCTTTGATGATCAAGCCATACAAGCCATCCAGTCCAGACTTCCAATGATCAACTGATTGATCCTTACTGTACAAGCCAGCTTATAATATATTATGGCTTGGCAATGCTATAGATATCAACGATCACCATTGGGTTTGGACTTCAAGCCAATAATCAAGTAGATCATTCACAAGTTTTTAGCCCACAAATGTTGACAGGTTGCAAATTGTTTTCTTGTTTGCGCCACATATAATTCTGGGGTTTGGCTGAGCTTTGCTCACTGCTCTGCAGAGGCTCTACCCCTGCCCCTCGGGGCATGTTGTTTGATCAGCAGTTATGGGTGGTTGTGGAATTTGTCACTATGGGAATGTCAGTTTCACAGGATGACGTTGAGCCATTCCAAGTCAATGAAATGATGAACCACTTGAAATGACAGACCAGCATAGCATTTCATGATTTGATTTGACGATCAAGCATATGGGTGTTTCTCAAAATAGCGGGACCCCCAAATCATCCTTTATAAACCATTGTTAGTAATAAACCAACCATTTTTGGGGTCCCCTATTTTGAGAAACCACCATATGAATGGCATGCACGAGCCACCAGCCATGACACCTCCGGTAGTACAACCAGCCCCAACAACGCCTTGCCTCCGCGCGGCAGAAGGAGCCCGAACTTCGAAAGCTGCAGGAGACCTCGGTGGCGCTACGCCCGTGGCGCTTTTTTTGTGTCGGCAGATGTGGCGAGTTGGGTCAAGCAGTTAACCAACCAATTTCATGGGGGATAATGACCAACCAAAACAAAGGAAACAAATGCTTAATGATAGGGAACCAGGGGTACGGGGTTTTGACCCATTTCCATGTGATTTTTGTTGCTGTCACTTATTGGTATTTAAAGCATTGCAGGGTCGAGATGGGTTCAGGATTGTAATGGCAGACCCACTTTAATACACCACTTCCAATTTTCCTCTTGCGGTTGCTTCTTGTCAGTTGAACTCTCGTTATAAAGGGAGTACCAATGAATGTGAACCTGAACCATGGTCAAACCTGCACAGTGGGATGAATTATTTGATGATTCTTGTTCGAACCACCATTTAATTACCACTGGCAATGAACCGTACTTATTTCTTGTCAACTTCATTGATTGGATAATACTTCATTGTCAAACATGATGACAGTACCATGATTGGATCATGATCATGGATCACTATAAACCTACAAGTAGAATGAAATATCATCGAAACATAAAAACTATCATTGATTTAATTGCAATCACAAGCGATTCAGCAACATGATTGGATCACTGGCAGGTGCTTTTAAACACTTTTCATTTTCCCAAACGTAAGAACATGTAATAACCAATGTTTCCCATATTTTCCTAAACCTTAATAACCAATGGTTGGTCACTTGACGAACGCGCATCTTTTCCATTTTCCGGGGTGGCGTGGCTGTTCGCACCTTGCGCAGATGACCTCATGAGCTGCGTCGCTGCGTCGCGGCAGGAGCTGTGGCAGCTCTACTGGGACGATGCCTCCTGTTACTGGGCTGTGCCTTGGAGACGACGGGACTTGCAGGAACGGCGAGAGATGGTGAAGCACGACTTTATCTGGTTGGTGGTCAATATTAACCAACCCATGGATAATAACCAGCAAGAATAGTCAGAAAACAATGGTTAATGATAGGGGAACCCTATCTGGCTGGTGGTTTCACCCATGGTTAATGATGGTGATATAATAATAGGGGATACTAAGCAACAACAATAGTTAATTAAACATGGTTAAACCACTACTGGCTGGTGGTTTTTATACGGAAACGGAGGTTGCTAATGTTTAATAAGGGATAGTAACCAACAATAATGGTGAAGAATAGGGGATTATAGTGGTTCATAGGGGTTATAACCACATACAATGGTTGATGATAGGGGATACTCAGCAACAATAGTGGTTCAGCAACTGCTGGTTGGTGGTTTGATTCACATTTTTGAATTTCTCTAGAAATTATCAACAATTGGTTGGTTGACTAATATTTTCCATAGGGGTTGAAACCACCAACCAGCAATGTTGTACAAGGATACTTTTTATATAGTGAAGCATGACTAAATTTTGTACATGTATCTATACATAACTGTATATGATCTATGTATAGTTGATTGTATAATGTGTTTTGGGGGATGATTCTCGGCATTGATGCAAGACATTTCCAATTGATTTGAAGCGAGCGTTGCGTGGGGCATACAGCAGCAAGCCCATACAGTTGGCAGTATGGTAATTTGCTGAGATGTAGGAGGGCGCAAGTGCATGCGGCACCAAGAGGAGCAGAAAGCAAATATGAATCTCTGTAGCCGCTGGAAAACGTCGAACCATCTAAGCTTAATGTTTCCATATGTTTGCCTTATTGGCCAATTTCTTCATTCTTGTCAGTTTACAACCCCGACAATTGCCCACTGCTGTATGAACTCCCTGTATTCCCTCATGATTAGGATGATTAGGTAATGTGCCATGTAAAGGTCTTTCTTAATACCTTGATTATGAATGATTGTGAAACTTTTTGGATTAGCATCCCCTGATATCATCATCATATTATTTGGTTGGTGGTTTTAAACACTGTTTATTTTCCCTAGTAATCATTAGCAAACAGTTGTTGACTGATATTTTTCAAAGAGGTTGAAACCACCAACCAGTCAAGGATTTTCTGATTGAACCATCGATCAAACCAGTCCTAAACAGTACCAATCATTGATGTCCTTTGGAGTTCGGAGCTGTTGTTGTGTGATGTCCCAGCTACTACGGGTAGCTGATCATTCTGAGGTCAGTTTTGACTCACGGCCGTGCTTCTCCAAGTAAGTATTACTGCCGCGCGATTTGAATGACAAGATTCTACAGTTGTTGATGATTTCTTTGTAGAGCATTCTCAATTGATCAAGAGTTTTCTGAGTCTATTTTGCTTTTGCAGCAGCAATTTCCCCCAATGAAACTCAAACAACAACAGGAACAAAACGATCAAGAACCAGAGCCATGACACAGAAGCAGCGACAACAGCAGCAAGAGCAACCGCAGCTGCCACTGCATTATCATTGTTGTCATAATTCTTTTGAGCATCAATGATATGATGAATGATGCTCAAAAGAATTATATCCATCCATATGATATATCAATGAGCATCATTCATATCATTGATGCCATCCATCCATCATCATCATATCATCGTCGTCATCGTCGTCGTCATCATCGTCATCGTCCCCAGCACTCCCTGCTGGAGGCCTTGTTGGACACCTTCCGTCACGGCGGAGATTGGACCGCCTTGAAGCAGGAGATTCCGCAGCAACCTTGAGCTGTGGGTGTTGGTTGTTTTGTTTTTTACTATAGGAATCTGAACAAAGACATAAAGTATAGAAGATCTGTAGACATATTTGCTTTGGGTGACCTTTAGACATATCATATTAATCAAAGATGATCATAAGACAGTTTGAGTGGTTGGCAAATCATCAACAACAACAAGCAACCGCGAGCAATCACCGACTACTGTTTCAAATAGCTCATGCTGAACACCAGTTGCTGATACTGGTAAAAATCTGCAGCTGGATCAGAATCAAGAAGCCTGCTACTCACTTCGGTCAACCATTCTCATTGTGGCAACTCAGCTGTAAACATTGGTTAACCAGAGGTTGACCACATACATGTAGGTTGAAATAACATGGGTTGTGTGTACCTAAAGAAGAATTGTTTTTGAATGTGTTTGATTTTTGCCCATCTACCACCATGACAGACCAGGACCACTACTAACTAGTGCTCCAATCTTTTGGAAGGTTGGTTGATTGACAAATTATTCGGTCTACAGTCGTGGATCAGCACGTGCCGGCCAGCTGCTTGACATGGAGCATGAGCAGCTGCAGCCATGGAGCTTGACATTCTGTTTGCAGTGATATGTATGCCATGACCATGGGTGGGGAGGGGGTGACCCAAAACCTGAGACGTATATGCCATATGCCATGAAGACAAAGTTATTAGATAAGCCATTCGAACCATTTCAGCCATTAGGATAAGGGTCATTTTGTATTTATACGTATAGTTGATAGTAGTCATATAGTTGATACAGTAATTCCATTCAATATTTGGCTGGATATGACTGTATTTCATGTCATTAGTAGTCAGTAATTGTTAAGGCGTAGTAATCCATAGCTAAATTGGCTACATTCTATCATCATCAACAGTAGCTGGTTACATGGTTGTCTCTCAAAACAGTGGACTGACCCCCCAATCATCCAATCTCTATTAATAGGATTGTTGCTGATAAAACATCTTTTTCGGGGGTTGGTAATATTATAAGAAGTATGATTTGTTGTTTTTTTTGCGGTTGGCATAAATCATTGTTGGTAATGAAGCATGAATTGTTTTTGGTTCCCTATTATCAGAAACAGTGTTGTTGTTGGTTAGCATTCCCCTAGTGTAATCAGTTCAAGAAACCCACCATATCTCTACTCAGCTTTAGTTGCTCGGGCGTGCACGGCATGCTTGTCTCCCAGCTTGCAACCAGGACTTCGTTGCTCGAAAGGTTTACCGCATCATGGCAGACAGGCGAGGGGAAGCGCATCTGGCGTGTAACAAGCAAGGATAAATGGGCAGAGAATGATGAGAGAATGATTGAGTTGTTGAGAATGAGTTGTTGAGAATGAGTTGTTGAGAATGAGTTGTTGAGAATGAGTTGTTGAATGTTGGTAAATGTAAAAATGAAGAGAGTTGACAAGAGATTGCTTGATTTGAACAGGGGTGAAAGCAGCAAGTGCAGCAGCAATAGCAATGAGGACCGTGATGACGATGGCAAGATTACAATGGTGCTGACGATTTGATTCCTGAGCAGCAGACATGTGCGAACCATGTTGAGGTTATAGGTATGTACTATAAGTACTATCAAATGTATCATTGCTATTATCATAGTTTGGAAATGCTTGGGATGAATCAATGTGCCACTGTTTGGAAATAGCATTGAGTGGCTCCAATGGAAGAATTAGAGACCAGTCAGACACTGTCGGGTTTCAAAGCCGCTTTGACTTTGCACTCAAGCTACCAGTCACAGCAGACACAACATCATCGTTATCGTGGGACGCAGAAGCTTATGAACGCTACTCGCAGGAGGTGCTCATATGAGGGAATCTAGTTGTCTAAAGAAATTTTGGAATCGTTCCAGACCGCTCTTATTTTGGTTGTATTTTCTAATCTCGCAAGAATACTAGTGAAGACAAACGAGAAGGCGCAATCAAGTGGCTGCGCGAGAGGAAAGCTGCTTCTTGTTGTTGTGGGCATGGCCGATATGACCTCTCAGACGAAACTGTCTTTTCAACATACAGTGAGAATCATCGTGAAGCATCAAAACAAGGCGATCCCTTTTTGCACGACCTCATACGAACAAACGGAGAATGAAGTGAACATTGATGTCGATGTTTAACCAGCAAATCAGATATGCTTGCCATGATCATGGTTGTTCATGATTGCCAAGCGACTATCATAGCCAACCATTCTGACTTGGAATAGTTATCCCTGTTTGGGAAGTTAATCATGGCTGATGACTTACTCTTTCCGATGATTTCTATGCCGCTCAGCCAGAGCATGGCAGCGTTGCCATGGAACTGCTGATCTACCTACCCAGCGGCCGATGTGCCCGGGTTTCCGTCCACGTGTCCGAAGCGACCATTGCAGACGTGCTGTGCAAAGCACAGGAGACACGGGCGGTGCCGAAGTGCTGGAGGGGAAGCTGGTGGCATGTGATGGCATTGGCATATGGAAAGGCTACTGAATCGGAACATCACTGGTTTGTGGTTTGATTGACATGTTTTATTTTCCCAAATGTATTGACAAATGATTGGTTGGTTGACTTGCGCATATTCTTTCATGACGGGGTGGTTCAACCACCAACCAGAAAGGCAACTAAACCTGAACAAGCTTCCTGGAGTACCCGGGTCCCCTCGTCGTGTTACCCACACATCTCACCATACTCAGGGATCATGGGATGGTTCTACCTGGATCCAGGTGGTTGATGGTGGTTGGGGATGAAAACCCACCATGGAAACGCTTGGAACCCATCCTCAACAGGTCACTTGTAAACTGCACAAAAGTCGATCCAAGATTCACTCATGGGTGGGGTACTA
Source organism: Symbiodinium kawagutii (assembly GCA_009767595.1). Classification (NCBI taxonomy): domain Eukaryota; class Dinophyceae; order Suessiales; family Symbiodiniaceae; genus Symbiodinium; species Symbiodinium kawagutii. The sequence continues at coordinate 125,517 of VSDK01006319.1, read as the reverse complement.
CATGGATCTATGTGGTACTATGATGTACTATGTGACTTTGAGCAATTGACCATAATGGCAACCCTGTTTGTCCATCAACGCCGGTTAGAATGCCGGGGCCCCCTTGACCAGTGGTTGCTTTGAGAGGAAGCGTTTGGAGACGGTTTTCTGAGACTCTTCTCGACCGACCCTTGAGCTGCGTAGCCCGTGTTATTTTCAGTGTTTGTTGCTTGAGGTTTCAACTTGGAACAGCTTAGAGTGGTGAAATTTCAACAGTTTGTTGGTTGAGGGCTAGCCGAGACCAGTAGATAGTTGAATTCCATCATGCAGGCATCCCATCAGCCATCCAACACCACTGCCAGTGTTTCACGTGGAGGGGATGATACTGAATGATGGCAACTCCCAACCATGTCACTATTGTTATTCTTAATGATCAAGCTGCTAGCCGTCCATTTGGGGGCACAATCATTTATGACACACCCGTGTGGTGCATCTATTTCTTTGGTCCCACCCTTTGCTATAGGTGGTTAATATGGAGGTCATCACCCTACAATCAGCAAGATGCATCAGGGATTGGGAAGCACTTGCTATCCCCCCAAAACCGTGCATAAAACCCCAAACTATGCTAAAATTGAAGAAGGTCAATCACAGAAGTAGTCTGACATTTTCCACCATCCTCGGTCCTAGGAAGATAAGAACCATGACCATGCCCTCACAAATCCACACTATTTTTGACCACGTTTTGCCTTCACATGGGGCGATATAGAACTTTGGTTCGCTTTGATCCAAGAGCATTCACTGCTTGGAAGATTTTTGAACTAAGGATGGTGAATCCTTGCATCCGGAGCAACGCCTTTCAGATGTCGGGATTCAAAGTGGCGATGTTCTGACCGCCGTCTACGTGAGCTTGCCTCGCTTGGCGGCAACCACACAAGCTTTCGCAGCCTGGCGACCGCACGATATGGTTTGCTGTTGGGGTCAGCCAGATGCTGGCGGCGAATGTCGTGGACTTCAGAACCGACTGGTGGATGTGATGGAGATCCAAGCGACACGCAGAGCTTTCTCCGCCATTCTGGAGGATGGACAGGTGCAACGAGCCAGCGGTGGTTTGACCATTGGGGCATGCCATGCGCAGGTGGATCATAGATGGGGACTCCGTTCTACAGCTGGTGACCGATGTGAGAACATGTGAGATAGCATTCTAAACCACAGTCATCGTAGCCCAGCGCAAAGCATAAGCTTGCAGCGTTTGGAGCTGCTTAATAAAGCTTGCATGCTTGCATTGGATCATGACAAGATAGGAAGCTCTGAGTCACTACGGCGCAGGTGGTCGCTTGGGGTTCTCCCTACTATGGTGGCGATTGCACTGCTGTCCAAGATCAACTGGTTGACGTGCGGAAGATTCAAGCGGCCAACTCGGCCTTCGCAGCCATTCGAGGGGATGCTTGGCCCAAGCAGTTGCATTCCCGGTGGCCATGACCTCGTCTAGCAGGAACACAGGAGTACCTAGATGTGAAAGGAGATAGGCATCAACAGATAGGCAAACAGATGGAGGGATGGATAGACAAACTGACTAAGGAATCGATTGATTAAGACTGATCACAGTAGATAGATGGATTTGCAAGTGGTTGACGGGTCCTCGTTGGCATAGTAGAACAAATGTGATTGTCAACTTGGCCATAGTCACACAGGTGGATCAGCAGATGTTGTAAACCTGTGAGAGGTTCAGTCTCAACTCGACACTTGAAACTTGACACATGAGGGTCTATGTGGTTTCAAAAATGACTATCCTCACGTTGCAGCTGCTTACAATGAAGATCCCCAACTCTCATGAACGATATTTCAGCCAATATCAAACATCAATATTGTTACCTACTAACCTATACAAGATAGTTTATTGCCTATTGTTAACCATCAATAAGCCTCACTCAACATCTACTACATGCTTTGATGTCTCGGCCCCAATGATCTTCCAGTTGGCAGACTAGATCTCGTGATGGTAGTAAATTTGATTGCTTGCAGAACTGCTCGTATCAGACACGACCCCAGGGTTTTTTGAACATGCATTTTGTTTTACCACCACAGCAAGGCTTGTTGGACTTGATACCGTGCATCCATCAACATGCATCAACATCCATCAACCTCTAATCGATATTCAGCCATCAAGTACAATATCATCAACCATCAAACATTACTAAACCAATGATCAAACACTACTAAACCAACCATCAACCAGCATCATGACCCATCATCCATCCAATGTGGGTCCTCATCTCATTCCTTTGTGATTCGACGTGGCGTCAGGATGGATCCGTAGTGGCCTGGGGTCACCCAAACCACGGCGGCGACACAGCATGCATCAGCAGCGAGCTGGTGGATGTGCTGCAGCTGCAGGCAACGTGGATGTGGTACAGCATGGATGTCTACATATGTCTACCAGATGCCGATGGATACCTAAGTGCTTCTATGCGGTTCTATCATCGATGGTAATGATTTTATAGTGACAACTGCATTTATATTGTGGATTTTCTGAGTCTCCGACAGAATCACTTATGAACGGACAGGTGAGGAGGAATCGCCTTGGACTTTGGCTATGCTAAAAGATCCTCCGAAACCGACAGGGAACCACTCAGTACCGATAACTTCAATAGAATCACTTGGAACGAGTTGGTTGGTTAGACCTAGCAGACTTGTTCTATTTGGCAGCCACGACCGATGGTTGATATCACGATTTACCGTGCCCGACGGTCAATAATGATTGCCATTGTTTTCCAGTATAATTTGCTTCTGGAGTATTCTAGTATTATTCTGGGTAGTCCAGAAGTCATGATCTATGTGACATTGAAGTTACAGCGGTGCCAGCGGTTTTCATGGTCAATGTACGTCCGAATCTTTGGGACAGATGCGGGTCAGTTGCTCCGCTGCCATGGTTTGCCACCAGCACCGCATTGTTGTGAATCTCATGGTAGGTTCGTTGATGCTGCTGTCGTTGCTGTTCTCAATGTCACCCTCCTTGTTATTGTTAACGTTGCCGTGGTTGCTGCTATCTTGGCGACAACTTGGTACTTCCCAACCTTGGGGCATCCAATCATCCAAATCATCGGCCCTTTGATTTCCTGATTTGAAAAGGAATTCAGATACTCATGGATCATGCCTGGTTGGTGGTTTTGAACATTTGTGATATTTTTCCTCGTAATCATTAACAAATGGTTGGTTGACCAATATTTTTCCTAGTAATCAGTAACATTTGTTATTTTTCCTAGTATATAATCAGTAACAACCATGGTTGGTTGTTTCAACCACCAACCAGTCATGGATTACAAAAGACAGCCTTCAGCTTGCCGGCTCGGTGCTACCAACGACCTGGTGAAAGTCAGCATGGTTCGTTACCCGCATCGGGGGATTCACGACGACATGGTTGCTTGCACCCATGAAAAAACCTGGGATGATTCAGGTTCAACAATGATGAAGTGATTCGTATCCACTGTGCCAGTCATTGATTTGCAACCAACCAACAATGATGTTTAGTCACCCTTGAATCCTTGTTGGCTAGTTTAAAGATGTGTAAGCAACCAACAGCAATAGGTTGTTGTTGTTGTTGTTGTTGTTGTTGTTGTTGTTGTTGTTGTTGTTGTTGTTGTTGTTGTTGTTGTTGTTGTTGTTGTTGTTGTTGTTGTTGTTTGTTATTTTATTGTTGTTCAGTGTAGTTAATAACCAACAAAATCACGGTTGTGAATCTATGATTGTTATCAGAACCCGTATTTTGCTAGTTTTGTTCCGAACAGCAGCAACAAACTATTGCTTTACCCTGGTTTTGTCAACCATGATTGTTGACCTATCTTGTTTGCAGAACATAGAAACATATACAGAAACCAACACACTATGATTCTTAACTTGTTGTTGTTAACATTATTGTACGCTCTTTGTGGTTTATCAACAAACACTTATGTTCATTGGGTGTTGCATTTAACAATAAACATGTTCAACCAATGATATTGTTAAACAATTGTTATGTGCAAACCAAACACACATAACCAGCACTGTCATTACAACACTTCTTGTACCTTGGTACTAGTGTGAATGATATTCAATAATCAACCATTTTTGTGAAAAAACATGTCAAACACATATTCACAACCAACGACAATGAGAAACACCTTAACCATCTAACTCCACTGAATTGTGATATACCACTGAAATAACCGGTGGGTAACCCTTAATAAGTGCTCAAACGTACCCTTAATAATTTATAGCCACTGAAGTTGGTAACCGTTTAACCACTTCATCACCGACTTCCACAGAACGCAGGCCACGGATTTTGCCTTCGCCGCCATCCGCCTGGATGGCTCAGTGAGAACCTGGGGCTCTGCCAGTCATGGCGGCGACAGCCAAGCAGTGCAGCGGCGACTGAAGCAGGTGCCGGGGAAGCAGTGTGAACATGTGGCTATGGGTCAATATTAACCAACCAATAATGGTGGATAATGACCAACAACTATAGGGAAACTAATGGTTAATGATGGGGAACCAAGGGTACAGGGTTTTGACCCACTGCCATGTGTCAACCTCTGTTGTTGTTGATGTTGTCACTAACTATAGTGAATCTAGTCAGGTGGTTTGTTAGGAAATTAGTTTGGAAGAGAGTTAGTGAATTAGTTAGTTTGTTAGTTAGTTAGTTGGCTGGTTAGGAAATATACTTGACGGGAAACAAGGGCAGGAAGTGGTAGTTTTTGTTCGAGTCTTGTTTCTGATTAGGTTGTTTGCTTCGGGGGCCTTGACAGGTGAAGAAGATTCAAGCAACAAACTCGGCTTTCGCGGCCATCCTGGCGGATGCTGGGTGATGCTTTAGGGTTTTGGATTCAGCACAAGGGAACCAGAAGTCTTGGGTGTAATCTTGACCCGGAATATCCCAGGATTAGTAAACCATAGTAAACCTATTTGATTATAGCCATAAATTGATAAATACATGATATCCAAATACTGAATGTTTGTCACCAAAGGTTGGTTCCTCCCAGTAAGCGAGCCAGGGTGTTCTGAAATTGTCCTGGTTTGTCATTATACAATTCTGGACAACTCTAATCTGTTTTTGCAAGTGCCGGAATTGGTTTCATGACTGCAAGAATCAGTTCCGCCAAGAATTGATCATGACTTCAAACATCAGTTCTCCCACATTCTCATTGATGTTTTTTCGTTTTGTATTCATTTTGGTAGGGCTGTTTCCGACCATGATAGTACCCCCCAAAACAATGATCCCCTATATCCATGCATATACTGTATATTATATATATATCCCGGAGTACGTTCAGCAAACGCTGTGTTTGTTGTTGAGGCTGTGCGTTCGTCGGTGCCATTTTGGCCACTGATTTGCGGAGAATCATTACCTATTGTGGGAACTACCTCTATGGAAATACCTAGCAACAACTTCAATTGAAGTGTTAAGCAGATCGTACAGTAGATTAGTCGCCTGTTTCCTTGGTACCATGGAATACCCTCAACCAGGCACCAGCACCAATGAGCCATGCCTTGGGAACTGCCCGCACCCAGGATGGCTCTGTGGTGACTTGGGGGAACCCAAACCATGGTGGCGACAGCGCGGCCGTTCAACAACAGCTGGTAGATGTGGTGGAGCTTCAAGCCACTGCCTTCGCATTTGCGGCAATCCTCGGTGATGGATCAGTGGTAGCTTGGGGTCACGCAGAATGTGGTTGTGACATGAGCGCTGTTGAAGGTCAAGTGAAAGAGGTAAAGCAAATTCATGCCAATGAGCTTGCGTTTGCTTCCATCTTGGCAGACGGGTCAGTCGTTGCGTGGGGTGGAGCCAAAAATGGCGGGGACAGCAGCGCAGTACAGGGACAGCTGGTGCAAGTGAAGGAGATTCAATCCACTGCCCTGGCATTTGCCGCATTGAAAAAGGACGGAACTGTTGTAACGTGGGGTGGTCCCTACTCGGGTGGCAGCAGCCTCGCTGTGCAACACCAGCTGGTAAAGGTGAAGAGACTCCAATCCACCCGCAGGGCCTTTGCTGCCATGCTTGCAGATGGTTCTGTGGTTACTTGGGGTTCTCCCAACCACGGTGGTGACAGCAGCGCGGTACAAGCTCGGCTGAAGAATGTTCAACAGATTCACGCAACGAATTCTGCTTTTGCTGCCATCTTGAGCGATGGTTCTATCGTGACCTGGGGCAATCCAGAGCATGGCGGTGATTTTCCAGATGACCAACAGATGTAGCAGCGATGACATAGAAAAAGAGGCTGCGAACGGCGGCAACAGCCCCTCCTGGAGCTCCAGAAGTGTTCAGAAACAGAATGGATACCACATTGGCGACCATCCATAGAAACCATAGAGAAACCATAGGAAAACCATAGAGAAACAATAGGGAAACCAAGGGAAACCATGGGGAAACCATGGAAACGATGGGAAAACCATAGGGCCGACAAAGGTCTCAGGTTTTTGTTTTTCTGTTCATTTTCATTTTCGGGCTGTTTTATGGACCAACAGCCATCATGTGTCCCAACCAATATCTCTAACGGTCACAACCAAGCAGGGGCAGGCACCAAGAAATGCTGTTGGACATTGTCAAATAGTAGGCTTGAACTCAAGATGAGATCTAGGGAGGGATAGAGTCAGGTAAGGTGTTAATCACAATTTGTTTTAACACCTGTTTCTAGTTTGGTTGAATTCCAAGTGGGAAACATCAGTCTAATACCAGGCTTGCATCAACCCATTTTATAGCTCTTTCTCACGCTTAATTTGACATGGAACCAGATGCCAAGAATCAAATAGAAACACTTTGTTATTATTTGTGAGTCCGGTTGTCCATAGCAGGTACAGATTACATCATTTGGATTTGTACAAGTCTTTTGCCGCCCCCAAGCAGAGGTCCTTTCTGAGGGCTCCGTTTGTATTATTGAACAACCCACGTGTTTTTGTTTCGATGTTGCTTGGTCATGTTATTTCATTATTCGATTTTTGCTGGATTTCGAAGAGAAATACTTTGAAACAAGAATTATTCTTGCTATACTATTACTCATAACCCAGCTATAATCAATAATTTCAGCTGAATTACAGCTGGACCTCAGCTAGCTATAATCAATATTTCAGCTCCTAATATTGTGTGTTAATAATAGCTATTAATAGATTAACAACAAAATTAGCTAGAAGAAATATTTCCAGCAGCCCATTTTTCAACTGGCCCAAATAATCTAGATACTATACTAATTTGTTTTTTATCATTACTAATAATTCAGCTATTACAATCATTTGTTTTGTATTACTGTATTACTGATAATCCACCTATTATAGTGCAGCTGAACATGTTCAACTGGCCCCTTTGGCTGGTCATTTGTTTGGCTCCTTGCCAGTGGTGGAGCACCAGGTTGCGCAGCCTACGCTTGGCCCTCAGCAAGGCCTTGGAGGCAGCTGCTGCTGCCAACCTCACGGGTGAAGGCGCGGAACCGCGCGGTACGGAGCCCATGGGGTGGTCGACTGGTTGCCATGGGCTCCCAGTTGGGCCCCTGAAAAGGTAGGTTTTGAGTTTTGACCCTCCAAAATCTGGATTTTTTCGGCCAAAAATGGTGGATTAAAGGCCAAAAAAATGATGGGCCTCATTTGGGGTTCTGTCTTTTCACTCAACAACTGAATACCTTTTGGCAAACTGACCTCGCTATGCAAATTCACCGTTGTCCAGCGGCAATCTAAACATGCCGGACTTTTGCTAGGTTAGTACGTCCTAGAAAGGATGGTTCCAACTCTATGCCTCCCCTGCTTGGGGAAGAAACATGGTGATGCAATAATTGATTACTGGTTGGTGGTTTGAAACATTTTTTATTTTCACTAGTAATTATTAACAAATGGTTGGTTAACTAATATTTTTCATAGGGGTTGGAACCACCAACCAGATTATGGTTGATAATTGTTAGTGGTGGTCAGAATCAGTGAAATGTGGTTGATGAGTAGTTGGCGGATGATGAATGGATGCTGTGGCTGTCATTGGCAGACTTTCCACGGGGGCTTCCCCAACACTCATCTGGATCCAAAATCACAAGGATGTGTGATGCGTATCAATGTTCTGTTTGGTCGGATACTCTAATCAACCAGTTTGCAACGGTTTATCAACATTTGCAGTTGGTTTCCTATGCTCATGGACAGAATCAGGTGCTCACCACCCATGAAGCCATGAATCCTGCGACCAACAGCCAGCCTCAATTCAGGATTTTGTGCATGAGTACGGTCTACTTGCATCAAGATGAACATGTTGGTTACTGATGTTGGGGGTACTCCACTGGCCAAGCCAATAGATGCAATTCGGACGTGGGTGAAGACTAGTTGTGAGGCGACCCTTCCAGATCCAAACCAAGTATCTCCATTGCTTCCGACTGATCAACAATGATGTTTTGAGAAACCATTCAAGGGAATGTACCAGCCAGTATGCTTCTTTTGAGACAGAATGAAACACTGCTTGGACATTTGAGCTGTAGATCGGTTGTTCGCACAAGTCCCGGCACCGAACTCATTTGCGCTTGATGTGTGATGGATTGATGGGTTCCGGGGTGATGGGACGATGCCACTTGCTCTAGCTCTTTCTTTGAGGGGACCCGACCTTGGAACCATTCACTTCCTCAGGGTCTCCTTGAGCAAGTCAATATATTCAGCGAAATTTCTGTTGGTCGCTCATGATTAACCATGCTAATTAAGCTTGATAGACATTGTCTATTTCCCCTGGTATTTGGGATGGGTGGTTGGAACCACCAGCCATTGATTAAAACAAGCAAATACTAGTGAAAATAGACAATGATTACAAGCGTTTACAACCCTTATTCCCCATGTGGGTGTTTCTCAAAATAGGGGTACCCCTGAATCATCCATTAATAGTCATTTATAGTATTAAACCAATCATTTTTTGGGGTCCCCTATTTTGAGAAACCACCATGTGGTGGTTGATTCACCCACCTTTTTTCACAGGGCTTGGAACCACCAACCTTTGATTCGCCAAGCGCAGGTTCGTGGCCAGCAGGGTCTGCAAGCCTCTTTTGGGTGCTTTGCTGGACGCAGTTCTGTGGGCTGGTCGTCCAAAAGCAGCCATGGTTGGGTAGAAACTTGTGATAAGCACTGTTAAAGTGATCACTAACCATTAGTTGGTTAACAGTTTGTCAGTTGGTCAGACATACCGGTTGGTGGTTTGATTGACATTTTTTGACGGGATTATAGTGGTTAAATGTGGTTAAGAATAAGGGATAATAACCAAGAAGAATGGTTAAACAACGACTGGTTGGTGGTTTGATTGACCTTTTTCATTTTCTGGAATGATTGTTAACAAATGGTTGGATGACAAGCATATATTTCATGGGGGGTCGAAACCACCAACCAGTACAGGGTTGAGTGTACCATGAACCATATGACAATATGTATGTGCATATGCATATATGTAAGTATATCATGTGTTTAGATATGTGACTATATAGATTTACTTTGTGCACGCGCATTATTTAGATATATTACGTACACTTCCATGCCTGTGCGCATAAGCACGTTCATATAGATGGCAGCAAGAAAACTTAAAACACTTGAAACCAGTGGGAATTCATTCTCGTCGGTCACACTTCCACTTATATAGGACCCAAAGCTTTTGATCTCTGGCCATGACTTGTGCTGGCCATGACTTGGGCTGACCATGACTTGTGCTGGCCAAGATTTGTGCTGCCACGACTGATCCCATTTCATAGCTCGACCTTGGATTCGTGACTCCAGCATCTACCAAGGCTTTGTTGGCCATGATCAGCTGTGGTGAGCGTCAGAGACCTCAGCTAGAGTCCAGGTAAGTGAAACCCTACTGACCATTGCAAGCGGAACCATATTGGTATATGGTGGTTTCTAAAGCCATAGTGGACCCCGCAAGTTATGGCTGGTTTATTACTATAAATGGTTGAATTGGTGGATCAATTGGATGGCAAGCGGGAGTACCCCTATGACTTGAGCAACATTGATGTGTCTATTGATGCAGCTGGAAAATGGGTAATTACCCTACTTGAGTGTTGAGTGCATAAGTGGGTAATAACGGCAATCGCCTCAGTTCGCAGAGAGGGCACCTTGTCGTTGGCATCCTTTGCAGGTTGGAAATTACGAGCACACCCTGCGAGAGAGGGGCTCCTACAATAATTCAAATATGTGCAAATATAATTGAAGTTGTGTTCAGGCTAGTAGGCTAGTGTTGGAGACACCAACAATTTTATTTTGATACACTTTCTTGCGGAGCAAGCACCAATTAAAAAACACATATAGTGAAGAAGACCTTAGTCATGGTTTTGGTCACTTTGATGCATTGTATATTATATGTACTAGTACTGCAACGGATGATACTTCAAATGTGTGGTTTTGTCAAAATGCTTCAGTCGTTCTGAGTATTCTTGCTTCGGGCTGGCAGTTCAGATGATTCTGTGTGTTATTTGTAGATGTGTTCATTTTGGAGTTCTGACCATCAATCCTGATTTCTGCCAAAGCTGCCAATTTGGGCGGAGAATAACAACCTTGGTTTTGTACTTCGCCCATTGTCAGAAAGATTCCTTCATTGAAACTTTTGGGCCTTTGGTGCTTGATGGAATGGATTGACTCCATGCGGGGTGCAAGTCAGCCAGCACTGAATCTGTTCCCGGTTGAAACTGAGTGTATTGAGTGTACCATAGTCATTTCAATTAGTTGTCACCCAACTGACTGAGAATAAAAACCTTGAACGCATCAGCAGGGTGTGGGCCTTATCAGGATCATTATCATCAATCCAATCCCTATTAATGCCAACCCTGGATTAATAAAACCCTGGTTGATTGATAAAAGGTATCCCGCAAAAGCCAGCTGGCTTCTCATCTAAATGGTACCCACCCCAAGGAACAAAACCTAGGGCTTATCCGTCCGGGGTTCACATTATAATTAAGCTATATTAATCCATGGTATTATACCACTATAGGCTGATTTAACCAATTGGTAACATTATAAGCCATAGTGGCCATCAGTTGTTTTATAGCAATATACTGTAGTTTCATTATTATCCATAATAAACCTATCATTATTATCCATAACAAACCTTATTAATCATTAGAAGTCCATATGAACCATTCGATGCTTTTCAAGTCAATGAGACTCATTAGAAGCGCGAGTTTCACCCATTTTTTCGGCGAGTCTCCTTGTCACGTTGCGCCAAGGCCTAGAAAGCAGCTGGCCAGAAGTTTGCGATCGAATCAACTGCTCCTCAATGGAATGGTGGGGGGAACCATTCCTGTTGAGGGATTTGCGTTCTTTACTTTCAAGTTTTTCGGGAGTGATTTGCGGTTTTGTTTCTTGGCTTTGTTGCTTTTGTTTTCTCACTTGTTTTGCTTTCTGCGTCTCAGGTTTTTGCTTTTTGTTTTCCTTTTTTGCTCTTTGCTTTGTTTACCACCACCACCACCACCAGCATCATCATCATCATAATCATCATCATCATCATCATCATCATCATCATCAGTTTTTTTGGACGGCAACTGCCGGTGTTCGGAGCACACCATTGCAGGAGGACGGTTGAATGCTTAAACAATGAGTTAGACTCAGCATCGACCGTGTTGTTTCACTGCTTCCAGACCATTCCAAGTGGCAACTTTACCAGAAGCCGGTGGGAAGCTTGCTTCGAAGTGTTCTCTTAGGCAGCATACAACACTAAGCAGTGCGGATAATGAAAAGTACCACCGTGATTCAATAGATATCAAGCACGCAAGCGAGCAGTGATCAAAGCCAGGTTTTGGTCGATTCTTATTTTGGTCCCCTCTCACTGTGGTTAGTCATAGTTGACTATACTGATTGACTGTAGCGATCAATGATAATGCGACTTGGGACCAATCACAGGGCAACCAATCCACAGTAGGCCATTCCTTACATTTTCATGCTTTTCTCATCGGATATGCGGTCAACATTGATTCATGAGTATGGCTGGTCACGATCCCAATCACCGCAACCATGCTTGGCCGTTGCGCTTCTCTCGTCCCTGCCTTGTTCGGCGCCCGGTGGTTTCAGACATGGTAGGCATTCTCCCTACCTGTGACGATCGACCAATTTGACCAACCTTTACGGGTAGACATCCCAAACCTCTTGTTGGTGATAAGAGGTCATCCAAGTGTAACTTGGGCATAGCATTAGCCACCATTTTGAAGAGCCCTGTTCTAGCGTCTCTAAACATAATTCATTCGCAACGAAACATTGTTAACCATTTTTTCTCACTACAAACCATTGCTAAGCATTGAAAACCAGTGCTGGTTGGTGGTTTTAGACATGTTTCATTTTCACTTATTACCAACCAAATGGTTCGTTGCCTGACCAATAGGGGTTAAACTACCGTTTTCACAGTTCTGGTTTTCTCGAAAACTTTGTTCACATTCAGGTCGTGGACAGCCGGTAGTGGAATCCAGGTGCTGAAGAGGGCGTGCCATGGGAGCAATGGGGTTCTGGCAAATAAGTAATGATTCATGATAGTTGAGAATGGCTTATGGAGGTTGATACTACCATGGCTAACAATGATTCATAGTATGATTTTCAGATTGGTCGTCATCGTGTTTGTCCTCCTGTTTTGCTTGTTGCAGTTCTTTGTTGTTGTTGTGGTGGTGGTGGTTGTTGTTTCTTTTTGCTGTTGTTGCTGTTCTTGTTGTTGTTGTTGTTGTTGTTGTTGTTGTTGTTGTTGTTGTTGTTGTTGTTGTTGTTGTTGTTGTTGTTGTTGTTGTTGTTGTCGTGTCGCCGTTGCTGGCATTTGGTGATATGGTGATACTGCTTCCTGATATTGTTTTGGTATGTTTTGGTTGCTTGCCGTTGCCGTGTTAATGTGACGGAGCAAGCAGGAACATGGGACACCATCATCTCCACCTAGGCTGTGTGTACAACATATTTACTACATACTATATCATACACATAGTTCTGACTAAGCACAATGCATCAGGAAGGAATTTCAATTCAACCATATTGCCCATATTGCCACACGTTCTTGCTGAGGCATTGAAGTATTCGTTCCCCCTTCTCGAATTCAGACTCTTTTGTCGCCAAAGGGCAGACAACTCATATTTGTGTATATGTACATATATATATATATATATATATCTCTCTCTAAATAAATAAATATATATATATATATATATTTATATTTGTATTTATATTTATATTTATATTTATATATATATAAATACACGAGGATATTGATGTATTTATATAGTTACAAATGCATCATTTTCACCTATCATTCACCCTAGCAATTTATCTTCCCACGCCATAGTTCGAAGTGGCTTCGAGTTGGATGCCAGCACTGGCGGCTCATTGGTGTGACCAGCGCCTGGTGTCACTGCTACGGGGTTGATATTGACCAACCCATGATGGTTACGACAACACAGGAATCACGTGCCCATATCATCCCATATGAGTTATCCATCTATGCATATATATATATGTATGAATCATGTATATGTACATGTATATGCATATGTATTTAGTTTAATTAATTATATATGTATATATATATATATATTTATCCGTACTGTTTAGTGCTTATATATACGCACACGTAAATGAGATGTGTATATATATATTTATAAATGTATATATATATATGCATGAAGCACATTTGTATATATACATGCATGTACTCATATATATTTGTATATAGACATTCATATACATATAAAAACCATTTATATGTAATATAAACATATGAAATATATGGTGGAATTGTGGGTCTCGAAAGGCTGTGGAGGGGCATTCTGTTCAGGCCCAAGGAGGAAGTCGCATGCGGCTCTGCAGATGAGGCTCACAGCTTGGGAATGTCCCAGCGACAGCAGAATCAGTGTGTTGATCATGTTTGCTGGTGATTACTGGCTGCTTTTGCTGTTTACATCGTTTGTTGGAGGCTGACTACTGGCTGATCCACAACCCTTGTTGGTGATTACTCTATCTCCAACAAGCAATTTTGATATGGTTGTTGCTCAAAACAGGGGACCCAGATTGGTTTATCATTGAAAATTATTCAGATTGAATGATTTGTTTTTTTTCAGAATCCACCAGTTTGAGGGAAGATAACTATGACCCAGTGAACAGTTGATCAAACTCCTTGAAGCTGCGAAAGGCTGGCTAAGCAGGCTTGGTGTCCTGTAATTGGTCATTCAAAACCAACCCACTTCATCCCACTTTACAGTCTTTCAGGAGCTGTGCAGACTGCAACTGCACAAAATGAGTCCACAGTTCCAGTTTCCACATTGAAAGACCGTATGAATGCATGAAATGATCTGCAAGTGCTTGTATTCCAAGTTATTTTTTGGTTCTATGAGTAGATCTCAGCTGTTCTGTTAATTAACCCGGTGCTGCAAACCCCATAAACCAACTATTTCTAGTCAATATCCCCTATGGCATGATCAAACGGCCCATTCACCCTCATTAACTATCATTCCATTTTGTCAATTTATATACCATAATTAGCCATTGAAGAAGTAATGTTGGAAATCAACAATGATTGCAGACAATCAATGAATTTATGGTAGATAAATGATAAATTACATCATAGATAATACAATCCATCACTATCAAGTTATCATCATCAATTATCACCACACCATCAGGAATCCCAGGAACCATCATGAGTCGCTTAACCATCACGAGCCATCAACGACTATCAACCATCATTTACCACTCAGTCACCATGATTGGTCATCGTGAACCATCACTATCATCCATGCTGATTGATTCTTTGCCCACTATCATCATTCACCAAGCGTTGATTGTTAATCAATCATCATGAATCATGGTCAGCCATGTATGATCACCATTTAATACCATTTATCACCATGTGGTGGTTTCTCAAAATAGGGGTACCCCCAAATTATCCGGTTTATAGTCCATTTATAGTAATGAACCAACCATTTTTGGGGTTCCCTAATCTGAGAAACCCGCATGCATCAACATCATTCACCACTCACCACGCGTGGTGACAGCTATAAGCCACGTCCAGCTTTAGGGGCAGAAAGCTGCGGTGACCACGCTGTTGTATCTCTCCAAGCTTAGCAAGCTCACGGCCAAAGCCGGGGGACCCAAGGGAGCCAGAACTCACCATGCTTAACTGACGTTAACAGGATTTATGGTGGCTAAGGATGGTTAACAGGATGGTTAATATGCTGATTAATGTGATGGTTAATATGATGGTAATACATTTTAATATGATGGTCAATAGTAAGTTTCACTTTTGGTGAAACAACCACTGGCTCAATGATGGTTGAGGATATTGATATTATCAACACACCATGGTTGAGGATTAGTGATTGACCATGTCCACTCACCACGGTCAATTAGTAGTACTTTGCTCCTGCTTTGATGAACATGTTTATTTTCACCAATAATTACAAATGATTGGTTGCTTGACAAGCATATTTTTCATAAGGGATATAGCCACCAACCAGGTATTTAAGGTGGTCAAGGATGGTTGATATGATGCTTAATATTAATAGTATTCCTGATTATTCGTGATGGTTCATGACGATTCATGATCAACGATGGTTCATGATGGTTGATAGTGGCTGATGGTGGTAAGTGATGCACACAATTGTTTCATAAGTGTCATGGTTTTTGAGAGTTCTTGAAGGTTGATATTGGTGAATGGTGCCACAGATTGTGGTTGGCCTTTGACCAGTCTTTAACAGGGACACTAATCAGCTGGGTGGCTCACCCGGAACCAGAATCCCAAGTGAGTAAGGATACAAACCAACAGCTGAGAGGGCGTCCGGTGGTCATGGTTGAATCAGCCGTTGACAATGGTTGCACCATCAAGAATGCTTAAATTTGCGCTTATTTGACCAAATTTGATCGCTCTTAACATGATCAAACAATCTAAGTGATGGTGTGAGGTCGTTACGTCAGTCTGTCGGTTGAAGAACCTAGCAGCTGATCTTACGAAAAGTGAGGTGCACGAGCTCTCCACCGATTTCGAAAGGCAGAAGCGCAAGCGGGAAGGGCAGAGGGAGGACACCTCTGTGGTTGCTGACGCTATTGTGGTGAGGAAGAGGTTGGTGGATGTTGATCAGAAATCAAGTAGAACTCCTATACAACTTTTGGTTAAACTATACGCAGTGATTCTTGTTGCTTTGAAGTGTGATGCAACTTTTGGCAAGAGTCCACGTTTGATTGTTGTATTTGGTTGGGAATCCAAACGCGGCTTCTTTTTTCTAGTGGCTTGTCGTTTTGATATGCTGCAAAACATTTCGAGGGAGGACCCGTTCTGTTGCTCATGCTAAACAACAAAGGGCTAGAAGCAACCTACGAAACCCACGATTGCATGGTCTTGCCAAAACTAGATCACCAACCACCCAGAAATGGTAGAGCTTGAAGCGAAGGATTTGTGTGACTAGACATGGCAACTCTCCACGGGGCAACCAGCGACGCATCCCGGCAGAACGCTGCGCTTCCAACCGCCAGAGGCTTCTTCCAGCCATGGGTGAAGCGAGATGAGACGCGAAGTGGTCCAGGATCTCAAGCGCCCAGTGAGGGCGGAAAGTCCTTGCACAGAACTTGAAAAACCGAGATCTGCAACTGCCACTGACACAGCTTGTCCACCCTGAGATTGAAATCTTGAAAACTGATGGAAGATGATAGAAGATGATAAAAGGACAATTGCTATGTTTTGATTGAACATAGCTGTTCTGTGGGGGATGCCAATGTTCGCAGCATGTTCACAATCCTTCCATGCCAATCTTCCCCGCCAAAGATGCGTGTGGCTGTGGCAAAAAGGCGGCTATTGCATGCCATTGGTACGCTTAGGTGTGGGTCACCAGCAACCAATCTCAACGATATCCCAAAGCACCCTGGTGATCCCAAGCTTGTAACTTGAGCATGTTTGAGCCTATAAGAATTGAGCAAATTCATGTTTGTATCATCAGCTATTCTTCGGCAAAGGAGCCCATAGCATATGTCATTTGAGCAGAAAATTGTCCAGTTTATGAAATGCACAGGTGCACAGAACATTCATCGAGCAGAGTTGCATGCCTTGGCAGATGCGGCTTCCCTGCCGGAGCCAGGGGTGCAGGGTATTGACCCACGGCCATTTCCAAGAATGAGAGCAATGTACACCGGGGTAATATTGCTTGTTGATACGGATGGTTCAAGCTACCAGCGCCCAACTGCGCTTTTCTGCGGTCCGTCATGTTTGATCCAACGCAATACCCCTATGCAATGATATGCATACAGCCGAGGTTTTGACTGCCCAGTGCAGGAAATCCATCCCACCAGTGACAAGCGTAGATGATTAGTCATACCAGTATGTAGGTTCAGTCGGTTTAGTCTAGTATGTTTACTATTAGTCAGTTTAGTATGGTGTAAACTCCTCCCCTTATTACTAGACCTTCGTGTGTTTAGTCTTGCTTATGATTAACAGCCGCATGTCACGTCACAACGGTGGCCATTTAAGGATGAGCACCTCAACCCCTCGGAAAAAAAAAACACCTGAGTTTGTGGATGTTTTGGGGGGACCGTTCATGGACAAGCTGACTGATCCGATGGAGTAGCAACCATTAGGAGGTACTCATCATTGTCAACCATCATAAAACATTCTAGACCACTACTATACTAACCACTATACTATTTCCCATTCCTAATCACTACTACCATTCACCACTAATAAGCAGTCAATAAACCATTGCTAATCATGACTCATCCATGCAACAACTGCGACGATCTTCGGCTCAGCAGCGAGATTCAATCGCCCTCCAAGCTGTCGAAGAAAGGCCGCGTGGCTAACAGCTCACGAAACAGTTCCACCAAGCAGCAGCAAACCGGTAGGGTCATCATAGATCATCACTCCAGCAGAACACGAACCATGAGAAGATGAAGCAGCCCTTTTTCGCCAGCATCAATGTCGTTTTTGTTTCTTTATTGGTTGTTGTCAAGTTGGTTCCTCCAAATCTGTCGTTCACGATATAATATAGATTCACAGCATTTCCAACCACCTTTTCTCACGCGACCAAACCGGTAACGCGGCACAAAATACCTGGCGTCCGCGTCGTTTTTCGCCGCCGGCCATTGAAGGCACCAGAGTCGGTGCCAAGTTGGAGATACCAAAGTTGTGAGTAATGGTGGTGCATGATGGTGAATGATGAATGAGTGAATAGTTGTTCAGAATTATGTGGATGAACATTGGATGAACATCATTGATGTCCGAAAACCAAATCTTTAAATCTATATTTCTACAGTACTAACATACAATTCGAGTCAGATATCATGTTGCCAATATGTTCCGAGGCATGGACGCATGGACGCATGAACGCATGGACTAGATTCCGTATCAAGATTCCTGATAACTGGCAACGGTTGTGACATGTTATGCCATGTTATACCGGTTTCAGACCTGATTATTGAAGGATGATTCTGCTTAATTATGTTTGTTTTCGCATTATCTAGCTACGTTAGATAAGAACGATCCAAGCAACTTGAATTTGAGCCACATTTCATTTACAAATGGCAAGAATCCATGGATGATTTATGGATCAATGCCATGCATGGGCCCCGATGCACAAGAATGTGATGATCTGCAGTGCCTGGCAAGGTCAGGATCCCAAGAAACCGAACAGCTTATGCTGTGGATCATTTTCACGAAAGACCGGCTGAGCTGGGAATAATTACCTACTAACCAATCATTACAACACCTGGTTGGCTACATTCTGCTGGTTGTTGTTTATATTGTCACTCTGATTTTTGGACCAATCTCTCCCAACCAATACTATACAAGGCGGTTCTCATAGAAACTCCTGACCGTTGCAGTTATGACATGTGTTTGTTAGGATTTGCTCCTGCCCGAACTCTTTTCCCGCAGGTAGTACGAAGCGGCTTGGGTCGCCGTGAAGAGTACTTTTTGAGGAATTCGGATTTCTACAATAATTTATCATATGTTATGAAAAAACATGCAAAATACCGGGGTTTGATTATATAAGACATAATGATCATTTGGTCAGCAGGATGTTGCCACACAACCTTTTGATCCGCTATAGGCGACTCCAATGCACGGTGGAGCAAGCATCCCTGAAAGCAATCCAGTAATGATCGCTTAAGATAGATTGGTTCAATTTTGAAAAAATTGTGTTTCTCAAAATAGGGGTACCCCCAAATCATCCATTATCAACTGCTTATAGTACTAAACCAGCCATTTTTGGGGCTCCCTATTTTGAGAAACCACCAAATAAACAATATAGAGAGAGGAGATGATAGGAGTTCATTAGAGACTCGTTGTGGAAATTCCACGGTCAACAAACAAGTCACAGGACAGCGTCCACAGTTCCCTTGTTGCAACTTGTTTCACACTGTTGTGATGACTCTCCATAGATGTCGCAGCTGTGACTTGTCTTATTTGGAGCGTGTCCATCTGGAAACTGTTGTGACTTCTTGCTGTGTTTGCCATGGATTCTGTTTGACCATACTATCTCGCAGGTCTTACAATGCCTTTGGCTGGGCGACCACCCAATTTGGAAGGCTGGGCAGACCAAGGATGGACGCATGGTGAGTTGACCCATCAATGGTTGGCGGTTGGGAGGGAGCGAGGCCAGAAGTCAGGGGTATCCTGCCTAGCCCTTTAAAGAGGGCGCGATTTGGGGCTACCCGGAGTGGCCGTTCACCAAATGGTAACCTCCGGGAGACGACCAGGGACAGCAATGTCCTGTGATCACAACGTCTTCAATTGAGATTCCATTGCAGTGTTGGAGGAGTCCTAATTTCATCCCACTTCGGGCGCGATCATGTCATGTTTAACGTTTGTGTTGCAGCTTTAATGCACAATCCAACTCTGATTTGCCTGTAAATGGGGTACCCCAAAAGTGCATGTATGTGTCCTCTTTGGAAATGATCAACATTGGAGGTATAGTTCTTCCCTTGTATTGTTGGTTTTTGTCCCTACCAGCTGTACGTACTATGCCAACAAGCGATATTATTCACTTACCTATGCCGACCAAGGTATTATATGACATTATGACCATTGTTAAGCAGCTGTTAACCATTGTTAATGAACCATTGCTGAAACCATCGTTGATCACAAATGCCGGTGACTGTTGTTGGTTGGCGGCGTGTTCGTATAGTTCGCAGTTGCTTTGGCTTCCAACTGGTTCGCTTATTTCAATGAGATCCAGATAGCACTGATAGAACTAAATGAAATCTGATTGGTGGTTTAAAACAAATGGTTGGTTGGTTAGTTGGTTGACTAGTATTTTGCAAAGGGGTTGAAACCACCAGATATAAATGGTTTGAAATTGTTGATGTTTTTTGTCAACCATCCCGTTCAGATGAACCATCATCAACAGACTTTGCAACCAACCTGTCAACCATTTCTGATAGTGATGTGTAACCAGTGTTGCACTACGCGGCAATCATCAACTATGAGCTAAAGTTGTTTTGAACTGAAACTAGTAATTAACATAAACATAAAGCAACATGAAACATGACCAACAACCTATCCACCTTGAAACGATGCCAACCACTATACAACCCTAAACCGACCATTCACCATCATCCTACCATCACCCGACCTTTAAGACCATGAACGAAATGTGAATTAGCCGTTGTCGTTGTCCATCATCAACCATTCAAAATTACGAACCGCCAGTTAATCATTAAGCATTAGTTATCAACCATCATTGAAGCATATTTATTCATTGAGCATTAGCCATGGTGAATGGATTTTTTGAGTTAGCATTATCCACCAACCAGTCACTACAGTAACCATCATCATTATCCATCAACCGTGGATGAATGATTATATAACTATGATTATTGATCCATTCATTGGTAGTCAACCATTTATTGTCCCCCAACCATGGATCACTAGCCTCATGATCATTGTCCACACACCATTCACTAAGCATTATCACTATCCATCAATTGTGGTTAATAAACCTTCAATGAACCATATGAAGTCGTTAATCACTATCCAATCAGTGTCACTAACCATGCCAATCATGCCAATCACTAGTCATGATTCACCATGGTTACCTTCAATGAACCATGGTGAATCCTCATCCATGCCCTGCCATGTCGGACCCCTCCCAGGTGAGTTCGATGCCGCGGCGCGCTCAGCGCCTGCCGCGCCCATCTCGCCTTTGCGGCAGAGAGGAGGACTGCTGCAGGTGCCGCGGTGGGAGGCTGACACGGTGGCCACGGTTGAGAAGGGAATGATGATCCACAACTGGTTGGAGGTTTTTAATACGTTTTTATTTTCCCTAGTGATTATTAACAAATGGTTGGTTGACGGATATTTTTCATAGGGGTTGAAACCACCAACCAGATAAGTGTCATCATCCATAATTGTCATCTGACTACGACACTATCATAATGATAATCAATAGTGATTCAAAATGTGTGATGATTAATGAATGGTGATTGATGATTTATGATGATGGAATAGTGATCAATACTGATTAATCAAAGAATGATGATGATGATGATGATGATGATGATGACGATGATGATGACGATGATGAATAAGGATTCATGAAAATCATGATATTATTGATAGATTAATGATGGTTAGCAAGGAGTATATAGTCATGGTAAAGTAGTGGTTGACATGTATACTTGGTTTTTGAAAAAAAATCGATGGAAGCCACAAACGTCCAACTGGAGGGTAAGAAGCTGCTGCCCCTGCGGCGGCACCCTTGTGACGGTGCTTCAAGTTAGGTCTGCCTCCCATGTGCACTTGAGCATGAGCAAACACCAAGCCAGGGGAATAGTCTACTTGATGTTTTCTCAAGCCATAGAGGAGCCCAAAAATGGTTGGGTTATTGCTATAAATGGCTTGTATTGGATGATTTGAGGGGTCCCGTATTTTGACTTAACTACGTTTGAATGTAATAGTTCTGAACTGATGTACCATGGCTTTGTAGGTGGTTGCATGAACAGATATGGTATAGTGATAGTATTATAGTAGAGCTTCTAGATGAGACTACTTGTGGCGACACACACACAGACATACGTACATGCATGCATGCATGCATGCATGCATACATCCATAAATACATACATCCATACATCCATACATCCATACATCCATACATTACATACATACATACATACATACATACATACATACATACATACATACATACATACATACATACATA
>VSDK01006319.1:67210-102773 GCA_009767595.1 Symbiodinium kawagutii | reverse complement strand
ATACATACATACATACATACATACATACATACATACATACATACATACATACATACATACATACATACATACATACAATGCATACATGCATACATACATACATACATACATACATACATACATACATACATACATACATACATACATACATACATACATACATACATACATACATACATACAATATTCTTGTAAAAGGAGTACCTTAGTTTGAAATGAAGAAACAAATCGAAAACAAGAAACAACAAGCCTGTTGATCCTTGCACTCGCGGCAGTTGGACACCAGCTTGAAGCCACCGGCTCGGGAGCATCATGGACACGGCAGACAAAAAACACATCACACAAAAGTGTCCGGAGTCTCAGATGGGAACTGGTGGATGTAGAAACGAATTCACACAGCCAAGTTAGCCACTATGATGGGTCAGCTGCACTTGGCCACTGCAGCAACTCATTTACCCAACCTCAATGAGTAGTCAATTCTAGTGAAGCTCATTGACTCAACCCCAACGGTCACCTAAATTCTGGTGAAGCTCATTGATTCACCAGTGGGTGGTATCCATCATTGCCGCGTTCCTCAAGTCAGATGAGCACTTTCGGGATAGCGACGTAACACCACGGATGGCGTAACGGTGGACTTGTTCACCAGTCGTTGTCAGCAGCAGTTGCCAGTTGCTGTGGCCATTTAGGGCTCCACCATGTTGGGGTCATGGTGAGGAAAATGCTTCACATGATTCACATTGTTCAGATGGCTCACATGGTTCACTGTCATGTCGCGAATGAAGATACAGAAGATACTCAGAGACCAGAGTGACGAGGAGCTGGAACTAATGAGCATGATCAAATAGAAATAAAACAGGCCCGGCCCCAATATACAAGGTGGCGTCAGCTTCAGGTCAGCCATATTCAGCTTCCGACCCTGGGTCTACCACCAATGGACTGCCTCATTCTGACCTTTGGTCCCCACTGCTGGCATGGAATGCTCACAACTCGATCAACATCAATGAACCACCTAACTCAAGATTTGGTGAAATGATTCTTTGTTCCTCAATTATTTAATTACTTATTATTTACATATTATTTACATACATATATATTTATATATACACATATTATTTACGTATATATATATACATAATATGTATAAAAAATATATATATATATATATTTGTGTATTTATACAGTTTACAGTATACTACATTCTACTCCCCTTTCCTTGGGCCCGAAGAAAGCTACATACGTTTCTTTCTGCCTTTGGAAACTTAGCAGATGAAAGCTTCGGACAATCAAAAGATTGAAGCTTTCCATTCATTTGTGATATGACCTGTGACATATCCCTGTTGGGTCCAACCTTGATTCGGTGAGTTATTACAGTATCATGGTCAAGAAGCGGGTGATAGGCTTGGCCGAAGGAAAGGTAGGGTTGATGACCTGTGCTTCTCAGCCCGCAGAAATCGCAGAAATTGAGGAGGATGTGCCGTTAGCCAAAAATTGCTGAGGTATTTTCATGTGGAGTGCCGGGGCATCCAATTCGGAGAGTTTCTTGCCGGCAGATGGACAGTTGCTCTTTGTGTTTGTTTATGTTGTTGTTGTTGTTGTTGTTGTTGTTGTTGTTCTTAGATTCTTCGTGTTGTTGGTTGTGTTTCCTGTTGTTGGTTGTCATCCATTGCATCAACCACGATTAAGCACTATTGCAGTTGAGTTGGCCGTGGGTGGTTGGACATCTAGCCCTCTTTGGTGGGGGAGTCGAGAATGCCAGCATCCAGTTCCAAAATTATGTCCGTTTTACCTCAAAGCTTGGAGGCAAAAGATTCTTTGGTTGTGACAATCAGGAATCTTGGGTCAGCCACTTGTTGGAGATTCTGGGAGATCGAGTGTCTACCTATGCTTTGTGGATGGTCAGAAGCACCTTTGGGGCCGGGTCATGACCTGCCAAACTTGGATATGTGAACGTCATCAAACGAAGCTATTGGGGCGCCTTTGGAATGTTCACTAGCACCAGCGGCAGGCCAGGCTTTGCCTGTGGGGTTACCCCTATTTTAAGAAACACCCAAATAACATCGTATGTTTGTCCCACTACATATGGACATGTGCGAGTAGATTTACCTAGGTGCACATACTCATGCGCACATGCTAGCAAAAACAGGCAAACACACACGTGGATATTTGCATACGCACACATCTCATAGCGGCATTCATCCACAAAAACACAGATGTATGCATTGACTGACATCAAAGAATAGATTGTGGTTTTTACACGCAACATGAGTGCATCTCTTTGGCTTGCACATATTTGTAGCAATACAACTTAGCTTCATGCATTCGCACCATGGTTTGATGCAACTTTTAATGTTGATTTGTGTTCTCCAGGTTTGTTGCCGACATCATGCGACATTTGAAGCGCTGCATTGCATGTAAAAGCACCCTGAGGGTTCTTGCAAAACAAGTTGTTGAGAACTGGTAAATTAGCGTAATAGTTATATATCCAATAATAGTATATTACTATATTTATATAACTATTTATATTACTGGGTTACTAATTACAGCAAATATGTTTATCCAATCCTAAGTTAGCCCAGCTAGTATCACCATGCTACACTATTCGCTAATGATACCAACACTATTGATTTACCAATGGTAGCAACGATACGGATTCGCCAACAATGATCGTTTATAGTGCTAGTATGACTATCAATACCAGCTAGCTTTCGGTTGGTGTTAATCTTTGGTCAATTCCATTCCCCAATTCATTGCAATACCTTCATTGGGTGGTTGGACAATCTATGTTGGAAAAGCATTGTTGTAAGCAACTATACCGAGATTCTGGGGGTTTTCCATGGTTTTCCTATAGGGTATAAGCATTGTTATACGCATTGCTATAAGACCACCATTGCTATAGATTTGTCCATCAACCCTATAGATTTTTCAATAAGTCTATTGTTAAATCTACAATTTCTAGGGTTTTTTTCCTACAGATCTTTCCATCCACCATTGCTGGGATACCGGGATATTTGCTGGGCTGGGCGCCTGCCACTCAAGGACAGTGCGGGTTGTGGGCGACCACCCCAGCCTCGGCAACTGGGATGCAACGAAGGGACTGGAACTCGAAACACAGCAGGACGCGGGGCAGGGCGGAAGCGACGACGAGTCCATGGGCCTTGCCATGTCTTCCCCTGCACGAGAAACGCGGCGTCGTCGTCAATACCATTCAATACCCGAGAGCCGGTGCAACTCGAGTAGTGCTGGTTGCAACCAATGATATTCTCTCCCCAAGCTATTGATATTTGATCTCATTACCCCAGCTTCATTACAAGCAGCAGTTCCATAGCCATTGACTAGGGTTGGAAAGATGTTCCCAACCATTGCACACAAAAGGTACATGATTGTTTGGACGCGGAACGCACTGCAGCATGTGTAGGATCGCTATCACAATCCACTACATGCAAATGCCACTGTAAGCCAAGCTCTATTGTGACTATCATCCCAATAGGCGCTGATTCTGTACCAGTGATTATTTTGCACATAATCCAACCATATTGTTGAATGGCTATAGTTGACATAGGTTGTCATTGTTGATTAGTCCCGTTTGCTAGGTGTGTTCCTACTATAGCAGCTAGTGACCAGCCTGTGACCAGCCAGTGACAGCGAGTCTTGCTGATACAAAGGCTGTAAGCCGAATCAACCAGGACCATTGACTGCACTATTGTTGGGCCCTCCAGGTGTTGGCCAGTGCTAGTGGGAGATCCTAAATTTCTCTGCGGAGAGTTTGTAGGAAAGATCTGACAGACCCAAACATCAACCAGGGCATCCTCGGTGGGGGGATAATCAACCAGCTCTAAGTTTTGGGCCCAGACAAACCATTGCCAACCACCAACCCCTCTGAGTGAATCATTCTTATTCAATGTTGACCATCGATACAGTAGTGGAAGATGTATAATGATTTGCCACCACACTAGTTTCACCATCAAGAGCAGTTTCTTTGCCATCAAGTATCAGGGTGATCATGGAATATGTACCTCTTGCATAACCATGATAAGAGACCCAAAGATATGTCATTTGTTTAATCACAAAGCTGATTTGATATACGGCAGTGGGTCAAAAGCCTTAGTCCCCCTGGTTCCCCTACCATTAACCGTTAATCATTAACCATTGTTTTCCCTATAATTGGCTGGGTAATAACCACCATTAATTGGTTGGTTATTGACCCATAGCCATATATAGCTGGTATGTCCCCTAGTATTGTTGCTTATTATACCCTATTAATAACCATTAACCAGCTAGAAATCACCATGCTTGTTGGTTGTTGTCCCTTATTACTGCTGGTTATTGTCCCTATTATTCCCTATTATTCCCTATTGTTGCTGCTTATTGTCCCTTATTATTAGCCATTAACCAGCTAGTTAGTTAACCATGGTTGTTGGTTGGCTAGTTAACCATGGTTGTTGGTTGTTGGTTGTTGCTTATTATAGCCTATTAATAACCATTACCCTATTAATAACCATTAACCAGCCATAATTGACCATGGTTGTTGGGGTTGGCTACAGCCTTGACCCAGCCACAGCTGTTGTCCCTTCCAAAACGGCCGACGACGCCAGGACTACTTCCCCGTGTTCATCTCCCAGCACCCCGTTTTCATCGAGCTTCACGCCAAGGTGCAGCCGGGGAAGGACAGTTCGGCTTATGGTGGCTATGGGTCAAGCAGTTAACCAACCAACAACCATGGTGATTTCTAGCTGGTTAATGGTTATAAATAGGGTATAATAACCAACAACAATAGGGAATATATATACCAGCTATATATGGCTATGGGTCAATATTAACCAACCAATTAATGAATGGTGGTTATTACCCAGCCAACTATAGGGAAAACAATGGTTGATGATTAACGGTTAATGGTAGTGGAACCAGGGGGACTAAGGGTTTTGACCCACTGCCATATCTAAATGCTATGGACTTGTGGTGTGGCTTTAGGTGTCTAAATCTATTTTTAAACAATTCTGAACATGTTCAAAACGGTTTATGATGAGATGTTCAGAATTCGATGTTCAATTTGTTCTAAACAATTCATTTCAGCTATACATCATATGACATGAGTGTTCAAAGGCATGCTGGTTGATTATGCTTGCCATCAACACATGACCATACCCAACGGGTCAACAATGGTGAAGTTTGTGGTTAGGGGATGGTCATCAAAGTGGCTCGCGGGTAATCATGATTCTTCACCGTCAATAGTGGATGTTCACACAGTTTGGTTTTTTGGTTTATAGAACTTATAATGATCATTATAGTGAACCCCTATTGTTGATTGATGAGATTGGATGAGCATATTTGGTACAGTATCATTTGAATGTATTTCGATCTATTTGACCTCGGCTCAGATGTATGGGTGAATTGCCACAGGCTCATTCGGATATCAATCAATCCACTTTTTGGGTAGGGAAAAATGTACGACATGCATTCTGTTGTGGGGCGTGAATGATGTCTTGATGCGCCTTTGAAGCAAGGATATGATAATATGTTCACCCAGAACCTTACCTAGCAAATGTATTCACGTCACTGATACTGTGCGCTTCTACTTATGGCTGATGATTTGAAAAAGAGATATAGATAATCATAGAAAACCTGGAGCCCACTGTCATAATCAACATGAAACAAGTCAGAATGCATAGATAGCATGTGATATGTGCCCTCCATCGAGCAGAGACAATGGTAACGGGATGGGTCAATGTCGAAGAACATTCCAGTCACCTGAAGATGATGTGTTGGAAACATCCGCCAGCAGTGAGACTGCAATCGTTCCAGTTGTTTATGAAAGGGTTCGAAATACAATTTGCTTGGGAGGCACTCCCGCATGGCCGCAATATCAGAGAACGCGCGCATGCTGTGTTCTGTTTTTCTTGTTTATGAATTGTATGATGTGCTGAATGAGTCATGATTAATCACAGCGCATTTACCTGATTCATACTGCTGGAATTCCACTTTCAATGGCATCCAGACGAAATTGCCTAGCTGTTCTTGCACACAACTGGGACGGGCCCCCAACTGACATTTGCCCCTATTGACACGTACAGAAGGATCATACCATTCGTCCATGATGATTTGTTGAAGCACCAGCCAGATTCTTTTGTGACAGGTATTTAGCTGCACTTAGCCCTCTACCCATCCTGGATGGTTCAACCCCACCTGAACTGAGTGCTGAACTCAGGCGTCCAAAATTAATGGCTGTGCCTTGTTGTTGATGGTGGTTACCTATGGTCAATAACTTCGAACATCTTCGATCAATATTGGTCAATACTGGCAACTGGTAATGATAGCCAATGGTTGATTGGTTTTTGTAGGGACTCATGCCTATTAAACGGGTCGCGATAATCATCCAAGAACCGGGAAGTAATATTCATCAATCCAAAAAAAATCAAAAAAAGCGTTTCTGATGGCACATTTTTCTACGCAAATGTGTCATCTACGGGATCCAAATCAGCTTCACCAAGTCTCAAAATAGTTGCAATGACAATCAGCCCGCACTGGCGATGACTTCTGGATGTGAGTCGCCTGTCACCCTGGGTGGTTGGCCTCCCCTGGGAAGGGAGCTGCTTGGGGTCTCCGGGTCTCAGGTGGAGTACAAATATGTGCTTTGTAGCATGAAAGGTGAGCCCAAAGACTGGAAGGTGCGGCAGCGAAGCCATGGCCATGGGGGATTCCCAGCCGCAGAGTTGGTAGGGCCTCCATGGTTAGCACAAGCATCGGCATCAGATTTTCTGTGAAGTCTCAGCTATGTAGGATGGTATTGTGGTTGAGATGTGAATGCTTTGTGAACTTTTCGGAGTCCCCAAGTGAGATGAGGCAGTCCTGTCCAGTTGTTTCTAAGAGTTGAAAGCTTGGACAGATTCGATCGGTAGAGACAGTAATTAGAGATTGACAACAACTACAACCATGCCATGTGATAACTAGCTGTTTTTGCATAATATGGCTATTGTGGAAATCATTGCATTGCTCTTGTCTAGTGCTTGTTGTAATTCTTTTTTGCTGCAATGTTTGGTGGTTTCCACTGCTTTTCATTGGTTTCCATCGGTTTTCATAGGATTTCCTTGCTTGGCGTTGGTTCTGGGCTATTCGAATTGACACCCTTAGCTTGCAGCTCTGGTGTGAGGGATTCATCCAGGGTCCAGTTGTTCCATGCGACGGCAATGTCGCAGGACCCTTGCGTTACCGGATGCAGGTTGTTCAGCACAGGGGTTGTATTCCTACTTGGGGGTTACCAGAGGAAGATCATTTGAGATTTGGTGGTTTCTCAAAATAGGGGAATTATTAACCATTCATAGTCATAAACCATTCATTTTTCGGGATCCTTATTTTGAGAAACCACCATTTCAGAAGCATTGGGTTCAGCCTGTTTGCTACCTGGTGTTTGAGGTTTCTTGCGCTGTATGATATCTCTTTTTAGCAGAACCAGATCATCAGATCAAAGTTTTGATTGGCGAAGACATGTCGAAGACTGGTCCCTCTTTCAGTAGCTTCATTTTGAAGGAATAACGATCAGCGCATGTATTTCACCATTATCGTTTCACTTGTACGGATTCGCGCCTTCAGCATGTTCACGCAAGAGTCACGGGAAGTCCATCTCCTTTGACAAGCCTCCAATGGCTGGTTTCTTTGCGGCTGGATCTGCCAACCACCATCATACATACTGATCATTTTTACTGATTCATTAAGCATTATTTGCCATCATCAGCGACCTTGATCACCCATGCCTATGGGTCACAACGCCATCCCGGATGATGGCTGCACCGGTGTCAGGGCTCAGAAGTGAAGCATCGCTTTGTGGCCAACGGCACCGAGATGACTTTAGAAGACGATGAGGGGCAGGGGGAGCCCAGGGGACACCAGGGGAGGGAGTGCTGTTGTCTGCTGGGATGGTCATGAAATGTCATAAACCCAGTGGGGAGACGCATGTTATCGCATATTGGCTGGTTGGAGGTTTGATTGACATGTTTTCTTTTCCCTAGTAGGTATTAACAAATGGTTGGTTGACAAGCATATCTTTCATAGGGGTTCAAACCACCAAGCAGGATTAAGCATTACAATGGTGGTTGCAGACCATTCTGCGACATTCTCGGACTTGGGAAAGCATTGACCAACAATCATGTGAACCTGCAGTATTTGTTGGTAGATCTCCAGCTATGGAAGGATTGATGGCGGATCTATGGACAAAGGAGCAGCACCCAAGGTGTGGCCTACCTGCTTAGCCCCAGACTCGCTGAATGGCTACACTTGAGATGTTTGTCAGCAGGGAAACCGGTGAACCTGATATCTTCATACATCTTCAAGCTTCTTGAGTTGGTGGCATAATCAACGGGAAGAAACTGAGAGTGTGTGAACATCCGATGACCCCTTCTGAAAATAGGGGTACCCAAGTCATTCAATATTAGCCATTTATAGTCATAAACTGTACAGTATCCATTTTTGGGGTTTTCATGGGTCCCCTATGGCTTAGGAAACCGCCATCCTCGGGACCCCCATCCAAGGTTGTTTACTATCATCCTGACACACTCAAAGTGGATGGTGGATGGGTTTCAGCTCAACAGCTCTCAAAGATGCTTCTATACTCCTCCTTGAGTGAGTGTAAAGCCATAGGAGATAACCGTCATTGAGGAAGCGATTCAGGTTCCAAATCGATGTTGATGTGCTGTTCAAACTTGGGATCTTGGGAACAGATCGGATGGCGATCTTAGTGTTGACCCGTCGCACCCAGGGCGTTCAGACAAAAGGCAAAACTAAGCGAAGAGGATGATGGTTCCTTGGTGATGGCGAGGGTGAAGGTTTGGTGGCGGTTTGGTGATGGTTAGTAGGTGGAAGTCCAGAAGAAAGGTTGGTTTTATGTCAACCATGACTGTCATTGGTGCTGCAACCAGCAACATCCAGCAACCATTTTTGGTTCACTTGACGAGATCAGTGGCCAAAGACGGCCAAAGTGCTTTGTCCGCTTTGGCTAGGGTCGGTATTACGTAGTTGGTATAGTTGTCACGTAACATGGACATATCAATCTCACACATTTCATCCAATAGTTCGTTCACGGCTGCTTGATTGCCTTTAGGAAAGCAACAGTTGTCATGAGTTCATACTAGTCTGTTTGTAATTGATACATACAAACAACCAAGCGTGTTGAGAACTGAAGTAAAAGCTTTCGTCATTCAAGCTTGCAGTAGTCAAGAAAGGAAATGGCTACTCAGGGCACCCTGAAGGAATACATGAGTGTGGTATAGTGTAGTACACAGATCATGGTTGTATACACACGATCGATTCGTGAAAGTCTAGGTCAGGAAATCTATGTAAATAGAATGACACTAGATCATGTGAATGATATGTTTTTTTCAAATTGAATTAGAAGGCGGCACGAAACTAAAGCCAGCACTTCCCCATGTCAGGGCAAGCAAACCCGCCACGTTGGCGCTAGGTCCGTCTTTAGGAATCTGTGATTCATCATGCTTTGTTGCTAAGCTTTGTGCATTTGATCACCAGATTCTAAGCTTGAAAGACCACCTATTAAATAACAAGATCCCGTTAGTCGGTTTTGTGTTTTGGTAGGCCATTTTTTCGTGCTAGATTTGCGCTAGCAATGCGCGAGCAAGAGTTTCAAACATGCATGTCCAGCCAATAGTGGCAACTTCCGCTGAAAGCCTTTTTTCCGCAGGAAGTATATAACTACTGTTGGGCAACCAGATCAACAGTGTGACATAGCAACGTCGCTTCCATAGAAACAATTAGCGTACAAGAAAAAAAATAACACACTTTAGATCAAAAGTCAGCCGCGCAAGCACCATTTCACACTGTCAGCCTCAGACATCAAAACAATGGTGGTTTCATCCGGCAAATTCCTGCTATAGAAGGCATCAACGTCAATTTTTCGAACAAACATTTTGAGAAACAGTCATATGCACATACAAAAGGGCTATATGTTTAACCATAAACAGTGTCCCCTACGATTTCAGGGTTCAGCTCCCAAAAGACATGTTATTGTAGGTTCAGGCGTGTACTGCCCTACATGAGAAGTTGCATGACCAATGATCTAACGGCAGGAGCGAACGTGGCTGTGAAGGTTTGAATTTCCAAAGGGTGTTGCAACGAAGTCCACGGCAAACTAAACTATAGCATGTCGTAGCCTTTATCAACAACCGGGTTTGGTTCATTGACCAGGTTGTGATAGCACGTGGGAGTTTGGCATTCGCTGAGTGATGGATTTGGCAAGTGTCAACCGAACTGAGGAGACGACTTTTGCGTAGGCAAGAGAGAGCAGTTAGGGCTTGATAGAACTGAATCTTTACTTCTGACTTGTCCTACCCTCAGATGATTATCCAATTTGGCGAGCGAGTCATGGTGCGTATTGGTTTGCTGGTCATGCAAGTCCTGTAATATTGTTTGATTTGTTCTTCCTCCTCCTGCCCCTTGTTCCTCGTTTTTGTCGGTCTTCCTCTCACCCACTCACCGGGTCTTGCAATTTCTACGGAGTTTGTCATCCAATGACTGGGAATCCTTGTGCATCAACCAGGGAGTATGGCACCAAGATTGTAGATTGGGGAATGTCATGCTTGCTCATGCATGAATAGGCACGTAGAAATACATTGTACATGCACAGACAGATGAGACAACATGAGACAACACTAGTTTTAGATCTGTATAGATATTACATTGACATACAGATGCATTCACTATCTTTGCGACAGAGGTACACCAAGACACTGAGATATTACTTGCGGGTGGTGTACATCATACGTCTTAATTAATGTAGCTCAATATAATGTGAATTTGTGCAAATCTATAGATTACCTATGCACGAAATCACAAGCATTGAGGCTTATCTGCATAGTTCCTACACATCATTCCTAGTCTTATACTTCACTTCCTACCGTTACTAGTCTTGACTTTGTATCATGGAGTTGTGTACCTTCTCTCTTTGCATTGCGCATACTGCACACGCTGATGAACCCTCTCTCCATTGCGCCAGCATTCTCAGGTGAGGAGGAGGTGGGGGCTCACAGTTGTGATTGGTGGCGAGTCTGGAAATGGTGACGCCCAGAAAAAGCACTTAGATTGTCACTGGGAGTCCACCAGGTACGAGGGGTACCACCATTTCACAGAACGCCCATACAAAGCCGAAAACAATATCATCATGTATGGTAGCAGACTTTACGGAAAATGGTGATGCATATGCATGCACTGAATCATCCTTAATTAGTCATGGATGAATCATACCCAACATGAGCATTGTGAATCGTCGAACGCGCACCAAGTAGTGCTGCTGATCCTCCGAGGGACGCTTAATGATATCAGTCTCACACTTGTGGATTTGGTCGGCACAACAACACAGTAAGGGATGCAAGGCCGTCTACCAACAACACAATAGCGGATGAAAGGCCGTCTACCAACAAAATATTTTGGCTGCAAGGAATCATCAAGGGCATCATTGCTTCACATTGGATACTAATGCAGGACAATAAGACAACAACAATATGTTTATCATGCTTCAGATTCTTTGCCCTTCAGCACAAAAAAAACGTGACCTATTCTTGGAGGCGTTGCCCCCCTATTGTCAACCAAAGTCATAGCCCTATTGTTGGTTAGTGTGCCTCTTCTTGATGAAATTGAATGCCCTTGCAGCCATCGTCGACGACTATAATCAATCATGTGTTTTTATGTTGTGTTTTTTGACATATCTAAAAGCAGTTTTTTTACATATCTAAAAAACCTACTTGCCCATGCAGCCCATGAAATTTGCGCCTCCTTTGCCCGCCACCTCCGTGTCCCCAAAAACGGCCCGGCGCTCAGGGCACCTTGCCTCGGATGAGCTCCAAGACGTTTGGGGGTCCCAGCTGCAACACGGAAACCGAGTCCGGCCGTGCTGAGCACTGTGGTGGCCGTGACGGCCCCTGGGAAACTCACCAGGTTGCCTTGAAAATGCACAATTTGTATCCATTTATAGCTGTTTAACCTACAGCAGATTTTTAGCTGCCAGGTAAGTTTACTAGAAGGTAAATTGATGGTTTAGCTATGTTTACCTCCTACAATGGGGAATTTCCTCTTCCAGGTGAGTTTCCCACCGTGCTAATAGTGGCGGATCATTGTTGGAAGTGGCTGAGAAGCTGGTTGGTTTCAAGGAAAACATATTCGCACTGCCAACCATCGGGCAGTGAATGAAAGCACCTTACCAATGATGATGCCACTCCCGAAAGAGGGATTACCGTGGCAACAGTCAAGAATCCGAAAAATATCTCCATAAGAAGAACAATTTCATCAGTACTAGGCCACAGAGACAGGATGCAACCAGCCACTGTGCAGATGAAACAGTACATTGGCATTTGGCCATGATACCACTTGCGGCCGGCTTGATGACAACACCTCCAGCCAAGATTACACTATTTATGATTTGTGTGTTGTTCAAAATAGGGGTACCCCCAGTTATCATCCTTTAAACCACTTATTCCATACAAATAGTAATAAACCAACCATTTTCAGGGTTGCTTCATGGCTTGAGAAACACCCATTTGTTCAAAAACCAACGGTCATTCATTTCAGTTCAAGCTGATTCTACAGCCAAACTGATCCTGTGCAGAAAAAAATCTAGTGACCTAGTGATGATTGGTTCCATAGGAGCTATGGATAGCTAAGTTGGATTTGATCAAAGCGGGTGGAAAGAAGTTGCTAGGGCATGTGATTGACATTCCTGATCATCCATGAGGGGACCGTCATTCGTCATCATCCACCATCATCTCCGTCATCATCCGTCCTGAACGTGTTGACGTTTATTTACTTTCCATCAAACATTGCCCAGTGGCTCCATGTATGGCATATTTGCATACATTTACCTTTAAAATGGCCCAAATGTGGGTAAATATACCATACATGGAGCATATGGGTTGTGAATTACCATGCAAATCACTATGAATCACTGCTGTTGATGGATTTTGACCATGTCTCATGTCTTCCCTACAAGTACTGGGCCGACGTATCGCCAGCATACAACGTACCGC
Source organism: Symbiodinium kawagutii (assembly GCA_009767595.1). Classification (NCBI taxonomy): domain Eukaryota; class Dinophyceae; order Suessiales; family Symbiodiniaceae; genus Symbiodinium; species Symbiodinium kawagutii. Next base: position 89,755 of record VSDK01006319.1, on the reverse strand, counting down.
CCAGGAGAAACGTACAGAGTATGGACAAAGAGCAGAGACTTTCGTTCATCAAAGTCTCTCACTCAGCCAGGGTTTTGGTGCAGCAGTGCCAAAAAACTGATGTGTTGATGTGCCGGTATGCCTTTGGGTCTAACTTAAATGATTATCAAGGAATCAAGGCAGTCCTTTTTTCTGGCCCATACGGGTGAACAGAAAAAAATGCTTGACATGGATAGTCCGCTATTTTTTGCGTTGTTTCCCACATTCCCGCCTTGCATTTGCTCGCAAATCAACAACAACAACAACAACAACAACAACAACAACAACAACAACAACAACAAGAAGACCAATAATAACAACAAGTACAACCACAGACAAACCCAAACGGAAAAAAACAACTACTACAGCCGAACCAGAATCTCATCAACCACCACAACAACCATACTTTAAGCATGGCAAGCACAACAGTCCTGCCGCAGGAACTGGAAGGTAAGGGACAGATCGCTGCGACGGACACCGTTTTCATGCTGGCCGGGCATCTGAAGGGAGCTGGTTGGAGCTGGTTGAAGCTGGTTGAAGCTGGTTGAAGCTGGTTGAAGCTGGTTGGAGCAGTTGGGAATGCAGAGGAGAAGGACCATATGTATTTCAAGGGGAAACTATTTGGAGCAGGGGAACCACATGGTTTGCGGACCAAGATTCTAGTTGAATGGTTGACTCATGGCGAGAGATGATTGGTTCAATTTTGCAATGCCAAATGGAGAAGGAACTGCCTTGGCAGCTAACATGTTGACGATCCTACTACGAACTGTAGTCAATCATGTGTGCAAGGGTCAACACACGGTTTAAATTGCCAAGTGTTCGGGCCGCCATGCTGAAACCAAGTTTGTTATTTTATGGTGTGTAGCGATAGGGAGCCTTGAATAGCGATACCCTGTGTTATACATGTATATGTAAAGTAGGCCTTTGGGTTTTGAACAAGGGAATAATGGAAGTTGGGATGCCTTCATTTTTCGTGATTCACCAGGCCCCCGTAGCGATACCCAAAGCGATACCAATCGATACCCCTAGCGATACCAAAAGTGGTCTGGTATGGTCCTCCCCCCAGATGATGCCCAACCAGTCTTGTAGAAGATATTCACACGTTTTGTCAACCAATATGTGTTTTGTATCCCCCCGCATGCCATGCCTCGGAGCCGGGAGACCATCACTGGCCTTCGCAATTTACTACATCAATTGCTAGCATGTAAAGCTGTCAAAGAAAAGTTGCTAGCGAGAGTGCAGTGGTCACGGCCCAGTTCTTCTGAAGATTGACATGTTCGGTGACGATGTCCCGTCGAGTAAAAAGTAGTGAAACCCTGTGTGTAGCGATAGGGAGCCTTGAATAGCGACACCATGGCCTTAGATTATATACCCAGTTTCGACCGTCGCACATGTGTTGATTGACGGGTTTGTTGTTGATTACATGAAAAAACACGAAAAAAAACGTAACCATGACTATTGCGTGTATCAATCGGTCATCCATCATACCCACCAGCAGAACTAGCCATCCAATCGCAAAGGTATCGCCGTGCTTGGGTAGTGCGGGCAGTTCACATCCCAGGATTCCTTCTTGGCCACCGCCGCCACCACCACCACCACCAGCATCATCATCATCATCATCATCATCATCATCATCATCATCATCATCATCATCATCATCCTCATCCTCATCCTCATCCTCATCCTCATCATCCTCATCCTCATCCTCATCCTCATCCTCATCATCCTCATCCTCATTATCATCATTATCATCTCCAATCATGATTCATCATCGGTTTTATCACCATCATTAAGAGCACAGTCTCATAGCTCATCACTCACAGCAAAACGATGGGTTTTCTCCAGCAAAACCTGGCGCACCAACTTGGCGGTGGCGCAAGGCTTTTCAGCTGCCCATGAAGGTCTGCAAAGATACAGATGCTCGGTGAACGAAAAGGGAGCGCCGGTGAACCCCAGCTGATGTGGGATAAACCTCATGCATGAAGTATGGATGAATGATTCCCATAAGATCATGTTTTAGTGATGATTTGCGTGGGGAAAACGCCAATAGGTGTTTGTCATGCAATTTGCTCAAGTGTCAGGTGCGCTTGAATTGTTAGATGATAGATGTCAATCGATTTCAGCAATTTTTGATTGATCTACTGCCATGCCCGAAATGTCAACAAGTCAATCAGTACAGGAATCATGGGCAGTTTGCGCCGTGTGCGCAGTCCATTTCCTTTCAACTTTCCATACCAACCGTGAAAACGGCTTAGCGCCTGGATTGGAGCACATGTTCAGTGTGACTTTGAATCATCGAACAAGCCCCAAAAGTTGAATGACTCGGATATTCACAGGCGATTCAAAACACTGATAGTCAGCGCCAAAACATGGCTATGGGTCAATATTAACCAACCAACTAATGGAGGATTTACCAACAATAATAAGGGAAAACACAGCTTAATGATGAGGGAACCAGGGGGACTAAGGGTGAACTGACCCACAGCGACATGTCAAAACCATGAACCCATGGACCAGTTGTTGGTGCTGACCAGCGCCCCAACAGAAGTAGTGTCACCCTGTTGTAGTTGCTGATCCAGCTGGTGGGATGCGCTGCTGAACTGGCAGTTTTGGTGAAGTCCATGGTGGTGAAGTCCGTTGTCTATGTATGGTGGTTTCTCGAAATAGGGAGCCCCAAAAATGGTTGGTTTACTACTGTAAATGACTATAAATGGATGATTGGGGGGTACCCCTATTTTGAGAAACCACCATATATCAAGTTATCAAGTTATCAAGCAAGTTTGAACAAAATAACTTATGATGATTATGAACAACTTGTGATGTCAAGATATAATCCAGCTCGTATATCAAGTCCATCATGTGTCAAAGAAATTATTGTAAGCTTCTATGGGACTATCTAGAGCAACTACGCAGCATACAGGGGTGGACACAAGGTCTTCCAACTCTTGACATCTCTTGACCAAATTCAGCTTGTTTGGGGTTGAGCCTTGCCACTGATCATCACTTGTAAAACGTCAGGTAGTAGAACCAAATCTCATCGTACAGTGGAACAAGTTGGAGGTTTCAGCCAACAAGTATTCCATGGTGATTTGCTTGAGCTCGTATTTGTAATGAAAAGGGGATGGTTTGGCGGCCAGTGGGGTCAGCTCTGACTTCTGGTTTTGAACCATGCAGCTCCATCATTTTGTGCCGATGAAGATTGGAGCACACAATAGCATGGATATTTGTTGACAAGTCAATGATGGTGGTACCCATTGTTTATTCACAGAAGGGTCCCCTCACATGGGTGTTTCTCAAGTCACAGGGGTACCCCTAGAATTATCCAGTTTATTGATCATTTATAGTAAAAAACATAAATAAATGAGCCATCTTTGGGGTCCAAAATGGCTTGAGAACCCCCCAAATGTGTATCAGGAATCCAGCCATGTGATTGAGACCAACCCTATCCATGGCTACCAACTGCCGCCATCTCCAAGGATGGCCGATGGAAGCTTAGCCAAAAGGTTCCGACCCGATGGTCCTGGGTGCTACCATGAGCATTTGTGAGGTCATTTTGCCACCGGTTTTTCCGACGCCCCAGTAACTACCGGGACCGGCACTGACACTAGCAGAAAGAATGCCATGTCCTCCCTCCTTGTGTCGTTTTAAGGTGGTCAAAATCCTTGAATTGAAAAAAGGCCGCCCGTCCCTTGCTACTGGTGATGAGGAAAGAAATCCTGCGGAATCATAGATAATGGTAACAATGGTAGATCATGGTAGATCCATATTGATAAACCTCTTTTCTTGATGGTAGATCACCAGTTATAGATAGATATATTTAGATATATATATATATATGATATGTATACGTATGTTTGTATTTATCTGTTTTAGGGGCAGGTGTATAATATGATCATACATGCATGTGTACATACGCTCTTATACACATGCATGCAGACAAATCAGACCGATTGTCGCGAGAGGCACCCACGGACGGAAGAAATTTCGCATTTTTACCACTGATTGAGGACCCACTCACGGGCGCTGCAAGGGTGTGGACCAGGCTTAGAATTGATGGTCATAGCTAAGCAGGATTCAGATTGGGGTGGCTAATTGTTGTTTCATGCGCGCTTAGGGGCAGGGAATTAGGAACATTAAGCAACATTGGCAAGCTCTTCATTCTGTGTGGCCACGTGAGGTTCCACATGCCGCTTGTTATCCGCGTGTCTTTCTAAATGATTCTGACCGAAAATTAGAGCATGAGATTTATGAACAATGTACCTGCCACTAGTTTGAATCCATGTTTCATGGTTCAGCTAGTATACTCTGTGGTAGCATACTTGCCAGTCTAGGCTTAATGGCAATTCAAATGCAACTGGTCTATACTGAGTGACTATAGTCATTTCTTGGTAAGGCACATTGGTTAGCGCACAATCACTGTTGACGGTTTGACTATGAATAGCCAACCAACTATGCATGATCAACAAACGGTCAATAGTGGTTCTAGCGATTATAGATAAGTTATCTCCAAGCCTTTTGTTTGAATGATGCGTAAGATTTTCAAGCATGGTTCATGATGGTAAAGCACACTGAATGCTAGTCATGAACAGTTCGTGATGATTGTTGAGCATGCGATCATGCATAAAACTGCTAAGCATGCTTAATGAAATGAAACAAAAGAACCGTTACTGATGTTGCTTGCGCATGGTTTAGATGGCTACGCAGCTGAATGATCGGTAAGTGCGGCAAATGATGATAGTTGAGCATGGTTATTCACAGTTAAGAGTGCCTAGTGCTGATTGATTTGATTGAGCATGTTTAATGGGCAAAGAACAGTTTCAAGAACGGCTTGGCATGGCGGGGCATGGTTAAGTTGCTAATGGTTGGTCAAGCATCATAAGCCAGGAATCATCAGTGAATGTAAAGATTGGGAATCATGATTGCCACTGATTACCATCAATCATCATTGGCGAACCATCATTTTTGTTGGGATACAAGGCACTGAATATAGGCTAATGACATAGTGATCACCCATTAGTGGCCCGCTGCCACTCGGGAGAGGTGATGGTTTCCTGGCAGTTGTTGGCATCGACATAGCTGCCCAGTGAAGCTACACAGCACCGGCGGTGCACTGCAGGAGATCAAAGCCAAGAACAAGCACAAGGCTACGGCAGCTCACGCTGTTGGTGCCCACTTGAGCTACGAGCGTATCCTTACATGTTGGAAAACAATAGAAATGTGAGATGGTGTTTCCAAAAAAAGGTGTGTGCAATGATGTGCCACTAAGGTTGTAAATGTTTATCGGCTACCCTCACTTATACCATCCCAAAAAAAACAACTTTGGTGAGGGGAACCAAGCATATGTGTGTTTCTCAAAATAGGGGTACCCCCAAATCATCCATTTATAGTCATTTATAGTCATAAACCATCCATTTTTAGGGTCCCCATATACGACAACATAGCAAGCTCCCGGAAACTCGGACCCTTCCGAGCATTGCCAGTTGGAAGAGCCGCTTCCTTTTCAGAGCTCTCAGGAGGATTTTGGGCCTCAGCCCGCCCAATAGATGCTTAGAACTTGGATATGGCTATGGGTCAATATTAACCAGCAATAATGGGGGATAGTAACCAACCATTTTATAGGGAAGAGTGGGGGAACCAGGAGTACATGTCATGGTTTATTGCAATATATGTTTTCACCCAAAACAATATGTTGATTCTGCCTCCCACTTGATACGATTGGATAGGATGTTTGGATTGAGCCACACCGGCACATTCATTTGAACGTTTTGAATCCTTTGTGTTGAAGAAATGTAGAAGAGATTCGGGGCTCAACTATATAATATATTTGTCAGCATATTGTGATTATCATTATCATTCCTGATCAGTAATTAACCATAGTACACCGGCATTCACCGCCGTTATCAAGCGTCGTTTCAGCATCAGAACCATCGTGGCCAATCATGGCTGGCACAGCTCATCCGGTCAGGTGGTGAACATCGGATGGCCGGGAGTTCATCCTGAAACTGAGAAGGACAAGCGCGAAATTGAGAAGCTCTTAGTGCCTTGGTAGCGCAAGTGCGTGGGACAATCTTCCAGGGCTTGCCCTGGGTGTTTCTTGGCGGGAGACTGATGGCCAATGGAGGTGAGCACCATCCCAAGTCATTTGGCGGTGGATTCCCAGAGGCCTCAGCTAGCGTAATTGATTGAGGCTTAAGCAAATGATACTGTTTTAATTGATTTGTTTCACACCTCCAGGTTTTTGTTCGACGAGTCTATTCCTAGCCTATTCTGGGAAGGTCTAGAACCAACAAAACGGTTTTGGACCATACTCACTTGGAGAAACAGCCAACTTATGTTTCACATAGAATGAAAGAGAGAGACAGGACAGTAGTTTGAGTCTTTGTGGATCTTTGTATTCATAAGCGACATGATTATTGTCCGGTGCCTTTGCTTTGAAATAAATCAGTGGCAACACCTGAAGCAAGAAAGCAATTGTGCTGTCAGTGATCAATATCGATCATCCTTTCTGGCGCATTCGACCACCAAACACTTGATCTATTCTCCTTTGGGTGTAGGTAAAAGATATTGGATCTCCATCAGTGGTGGTTATATGGTTCCTGGCTAAGACCGGGTTGGGAGTTTCACACATGTGTCATTCTCCGTTGTATTTGGATGATTCTCACTGGTTTGACCAGCATATTGATGGTGGCTCGACCGGCAACCATCAGCCATCATTAGCGTTTATGAATCGATACCCATTTGATCCCGTTTGTGTGCCAAAACCATTACAACCCATTCGCATACCATTATTCACTCATCATTAAGCATCAAGAGCCAATAAAGCATCCACCGGTGACCCAAACATCAAGCATTAGTAGCACTAGCCGGTCAGCCGCCAAGTCCATGGTTCACCGGTGTGTCATGGTGTGTCCATAGCCGTGGTGGTACCCAACCAGCTGAAATAGGGAAACCAACCAGCGTGCATGGGGTACATGAATGGACAACCCATTTGACTGCCTGCTCAGTTGTTGGTGATATCAAGTGATATCATCCTGTTTTTGCCACTAAATGAAGCCATTTCTGTTTGCTTTTTTGGCGATCATACTCCCGTTGTTTGCGTCCTTGAATTCCTTTCACGACGTCACTGCGTCGCATTTGAGGCAGCCCACGACATGGTCCCCGTGTGGCCACCACGAAAGGAGAGGGCTCCTGAGCCGCGGGATCCGGAAGCTTGTAGCATTTGAAACCGCAGCAAAATCGCACTCACGGGTTCCATCTGAGGGCTACCGGCATGCGGAAACTGACCTGGATGCTGAAAACACGAGTTTATCGATAAACCATTATCAATGGTGAATTTCCCTTTTCCAGGTTAGTTTACCAGAGTGTACATTCTGTACAAATTAATCATTATGAGTGGATTTAGAATCATCGTTCACCAACCCTTGCTGATCTGTCATGAATACCCAGGGTCCCGGTGGTAACTGGATGGGTTGGTTTATGCAGGTTTCCCAGGCAGTCCCCGCCTCGAGGGGATGACCACTGCAGCCTGCCATTGCCAAAGGGTACCCTGACCCACAAAAAGATCCACCGTGTCCTGCATCCAGGATTGTACACTGGTTGGGGGTTTCTTGAACATGTTTCATTGTCTCCAAAATTGGCAAATGATGGGTTGGTCGACTGATTTTTTTTTACATAGGGGTGGTTCAACCATCAACCAGAAAATGTTGGACAGTTTCTGGTGGACTTAGAATTGCATACTTCATATTGAACAGTATATACTAGTATACTATGAAAAATATATTCATAGATTGATATATAGTATATATATATATATATATATTTGCTGGTAGCAATAAATGTCGATGACGCTTGCAGGAATTCGAGGACTTCTTAGTGTTCTGCCGGGATCTTCTCTGGCCGGTCAGGGAGCCTAACCCACTGGGTGAGCCGGCAGGCCGTTCCTGCGAGCATTTCTTTGGGGTGTTCTCAAGCCCTAGGGGGACCCCCAGTTATCATCCTTCACTAACCATTCGTAATACTAAACTCCATCCATTTTGGGGGTACTCCGATTTTGAGAAACAGCCATTTAGCTGAAGATGAGTTGAAAGAGATGGAGCTATGATTAGCAAGTGCAGTACTGTATTGCTGACCAGGATAGATCGTATAGGACTCCCAACAAGAGTCACCGGTGGTGGGTTGTGAATCTATCTAATTTATTCGGATGGGTTAACTTATTCGGATGGTTTAAAGTTGGAGTTCCAGAGGGATCGCTGAGAATATCTAAAGATGCACATTTTTTAGCACCGGGACCATGACATGTTAGTTTGCTTGACATACCTTTGCCAGGCTTCGTTCGGAATTAACCGCAATGATACCATGGGTTTTGAGAGTTTGCTCCCTCTATGGCATCCCTTATCCTTATTTTCAGGGTCCCAGCCCCTGTCAGTCCGGCCTAGCCATTTTTCCCTCCTTGCAGGGCAAGCAGCCTATGCAGATTCCAAATGAGTCATGATTAGTGATGGTTGAAAGATCTTTTGTTTCTGGATCCATAGCAATCCTTTGGCTGGTGCAACCTCAGGACCCAGTTGGATCCACAGCGGTTGAGTATCGCACAGCGTCCTCCATCCATCGCTGGGGGCCTGCTGCATCCTTCGCCGTTCGTTGGCCCAGGTGTTCCACGACAGCATGCAGAGCTTCCAGTCTGTGGCACACCAGCACCTTGGCGATCTTGGAAGGTTGGGATAGGAATACGCAGCCTGGTGGGATGTGCACCTGGGGTGAGTTCACCATGGTGAACTAAGCTCTATAAGATGGCTGAACTAACACCTAGAAATTATGGGAATTTTGACACATTACTGAGTGGGGGTGCACATCCAAGTAGTGGGATAAGCGAATCTGAGTGTTTTTTCTCTCGGCCGAAATTGGGGCGCTAAGCAGCACCAAGAGCGCATTGATGAGCCCAATAACTAACCAAGCCTTATTTGTTGGTTGATGATAGGGGGGATCTTGCCACATCCTGCGACTCACCTTGTGGTTGATGGTTGTAATTCTTTGTTGCAGGTGTATGTGCCTATCAATGGTTGATGGTTTTTGTTTGAAAAAAATTGCCAGTTGACAGAAGAAACTCTGCCTCAGGTTCTGCGAATTTGTTGCAATGTATGTGGGCAATGAGCCACCAGGTACTTCTTTTTCAGAGCTCTTCCAGTCAAAGATGGAACATATCCCAACAGCCCGGTGGGAATACCACGGTGCCGGTGCCCATCGCTTCTTGTGGTGGGTTCTCAACCACTGCGCACCACTGACAGATAGATATGACCTAACCAAGGGTTTGTTGCTCAGATCATACCACCCATTCGTAAGGGAACGATCTAAGCGCATGTGTACACTTGGTAAGTAGCATTGGGATGGCAGCCATGACTTGTGGCTTGTATGGTATTCTGCTATGTTGTTGCGTGTGTTTTGTGTGGTGCAGAAGGTTGTAGTTTTACTATTGTGATGATTGTGCATGCTGTGCTTTGTTTGCCGCGGTCTTTGTGCATGTTTTAGTTTGTTTGTGATTGTCTTGTGCATTTGTTGGATGGTCAATGTGTTCTTTGTTGTTTTAGTACTATAGGCTCTTCAAATGCAAGGCATTTTCATGACATGTTGGCGCCACTCAGGCTGTTCAATGAACAAGGATGGGCTGCCTACCAGCACATCAACAACATCTACGCGCCCGGGCTGCATTTGTATGCCACGTCCACGGCCGGTGCCAATTTGGTGTCTGTGGACTAAGTCTTGCTGCATGCAATTGTCCAGTATGGGTCGCCCACTACAGCTGATTCCATTGTCATTTGAGTTTTTAAGATTACCAGGAGACCATAATGATTTACAATTAGTCAATGAATAACGATTAATTATAAATGGTTGGTATATGATGGTTGATAGATTGTTTATAAATGATCACTATGCGTGTTTTGAGATCATGTGTTTCATCCATCTCTGTAGTACGACAAGTCAAAACCCTGACTCAAATATGATCAAACTTATTGTGAGCATCAGATCCTGGATGATTTTGCGATAGCTTTCGAGATGTGAACTTTGAACCGAAGGCATACACCCACCTACTGGCTTGTTCAAGCTCCAGTCATGTGACTACAGCAGTCCGATGGACAGCTTCTGCAGAAACTGCTTACAGTTGTGGTAGCTCATGCTGGGGAAACCTCCCAGAGATTCCCAGGCTATCAAGTTGATCAAAAATTTGGGTGTTTCCTAAAATAGGGAATCCCGAAAGTGGTTGGTTTACGAAGTACCTACAAATGATGATAGAGGATGATTAGGGGGTGCCCCTATTTTGAGAAACCACCATTTGTGTAAATGATGGTTCACAAATTGACAAATATGCCATAATGGTATAGTTACTCAACAAAGGATGCATGGTCACCACAATCATTATTTCTTGTTTTGTTGGTGAGATCAGATATGTCCTCGACTTCGGTTGGTTCGTCATGTCGTACTGGAAGAAAGACCTCAACAGATCACCGCAGCACCAGCAACGGTTGATCAGCCGGTGCTGGGCTTCTTGCTGTTTGCTTCACACCCTTTTCAGCACCGGGAATTGAACACAATTTGTAAGGTGAACTAAGCAAACTTGAATTGATTCAACAGGATGAACCAATCAAACAGAATTGACAGATATCCACAGCATGGTTAGTGATAAAATCAGTATTGTATAGTGCTTGGGAACAAAAATAAATGATGGCCACTAAACAACCCAAGCGGCTTGAAGATCGCCCACCTTTGATTTTGTGCTTTGACAGGCTTGTTGTCGTTAAAAGGGTTCCGCTTCTCACAGGGATGGGAGCAGCGCCCCTGTGATTAATTAACGTGACATCAGACTAACACATACCCTGGCCCTACCAACACAAAACATACCAAAGCTGAGTACTCTGAAAGAGCCAAGTTCCGCACAACCTAGGATAAAGGAATATCATCTCCCAACAACCACCTGACGAACCAACTGAACCAACTGATCCAACTGATCCAACCACTGAAGAGCATCATCCCGCTGACTCCCCGCGGTCAAGGCCTTGGCTTGTGTGCCACATACGCACGAGTCGGACATGATTTGGATCCAGGACTGGCAACAACCTGCCCTTGGTGTCTCAATGATTGTGGTTGATCATTGAGTCGCTAGAGCGCTAACTAAAGTAGCTATGGCAAACTAGCTATGGTCAATAGTGATCAATCATTAGTGGTTAAAAGTGATCAATCATTAGTTAACTAGTGGTTAATTAGTGGTTTATCATTAACTAACCATAGCTAGTTAACTAGTTGACTAGTGGCCAATAAACTAGCTATGGTTAACAGTGATCAATAGTGGTCAATGTGATTGTCATAGTGGTCGTCATATAGTGGTCAATAAACGAGCTATGGTCAACTAGTGATTGATGATGGTCGATAAGTGGTTTTCAATGGTTTATCACTGGTTCATAGTGCTGACCAACAAGTGCTGGAACAACTTCATTAGACCAAATATTGGAACAATTATTGTTTGTTTACACCAATTGGTTGATCATTGGTGTTAAGAACAGGCAGTGATCGAAATTGATTCACGCTTGATCCATGGCTGGAGCTGACGGGCTCCTTGTGTTTCTTTGTTTCACCAGTCGTGACCGAGTAGGTAGATCCATGGGGAACCATCATGTTGTCCAACCTTGACACTGTTGGAATGAGACTTAGCTGGCTGCAGTTGCCCAACCAATGAAGTTGGCACTCGACTTGAGATCATTTGAGGTTCGTGTCGAGGGTGGTTGACCCGCGTAGTAAAAGGTGATGTTGTTTTGTATGGAATTGGTACAGTAAATGGTTCAATATGGTTTAGTCATATGTGTAAACATTTGCAAGCCTGCCATACTTTCATTTGTTTCAGCCCATGTTACCCGGCCCTTTGGGTTCATGCCAAAACTTCCGCACCACCAACCCAAGCAATCCATGGCTATTGGCACTTCAAGTGAATCCCCTGGTGAAGCAAGTTCTCACCCACTTGATTTAATGGCCTAACATAAACCACTTCTTGGCCAGCCTAGCTTAGCGGATGATTTACCATCAAATATGGAGGCTTATTCATTTGGATCCGCAGTAACATTGCAGTGGATGACTTTCTAGTCACAACTGGATCATCCCATCTATATAGATGAGCCCCAACTCGTACCGCCCGACCAGGACTATCACATGCTGATGACGCCCACGTTTATTGCACGGAAGCCTTTCCCTCAGTGGTGCCTCAGTGGTGAGTGCTGAGCTACTTCTTGCTGGGCATGACGACCACCAATGATCGTCCGCGCTGGCGGATAGCAACCAGCAATATCTGACAACATCCCTTGGGTACCGGTGGTGTTGCCACACCAGGCCTTGTTGAGCCATTGAAACAACCAAGAGTGACTATATGAATATAATATTTGCATCATGCAGTGGAAGATCCTCCGATAGCCACTTGTTCCTGGTTGTGTAGTGGTTGCATACAGGGTTGCATTGTTTGGGGGACACAATTGGATTCGGGGATGAAGTATGGGATGATTGTTTGGGAAAGACATCATGGAGTCACGAGATTCGGTCCTCCGAGTCACCACTTTTGAGGACTGGTTCCATCATCAGTCGGGCAACACTCTTCGGAAAGTATTAGTATTTATTTATGTATATTACGGATCATGCCAGTCACAAATTACCCCTACAAATTCGGTATATTCCACTATCGATCAGAATTGTTTTGCAAGGCTTGTAAGAAGAGTCCGCCAGGCAGCAGTTGTTTTCTTGGTGTTTTCCGATGACTTTCCCCGTTGCATCATGGCAGTGCTCGCTTGCTCATGCATGCCCGAGGATTCACAAGGCAAACATTGGCTTCTATCTTCATGCAACTTGGCGGCAGCTGTCAGGGTTTGGTAGTTGACGTCTCATGATGAGATCATGCCCAAAGCCTTGATTGATGATAATTATATTGTTTTAGTTTGAATGTGTATACTACTCACCATAACAGATCATGCCATATTGATCAAAATGTTGTCATCTCATGATTGTTTTACACTACTTGGTGGTTTCAAACATTTTTTCCCTGGTAGTCATTAACAAATGGTTGTTTGACTAACATTTTTCATAGGGGTTGAAACCACAAATCAGTACATGCCATCCATTGGATTGCTGGGACTCACATCTCACCACGCTCCAGGTCCCCTTTCCATCCTCCGATAGCTTCAAGAGCTTGCCTGTGCGGGAGGACTGCGGCAGTGCATGCCCAAGGTGTTCCGTTCTCACCGGAGGGGTGTCCCCTATTTTGAGAAACACCCATATAGTTGCATTCATAGCATTGAAATATTCATGAACTAAAATCTATTGGGCGTGAACTGTAACATCAATGCATATAGATCAAAATGAACTGGGTGCAAAGCATAATATGTTTCAGAATGCAAATGTGCATGATAGTTCAGAAGAGTGTAATGTGCAGACATGCTAGTGATGTAAATAAGCATATATATATATGATAATGAACATTTGTATTTTTATGGGGCAATCGCACTATGCCATAAACTGCACATGATTACACATATCTAAAAATAATTTGCACAAATATGTAATATCGCACAATGTATGTTATGCATGACGTTTCTGTATATGTGTGCACATACATGCATGGGTTGTGATGACAGCTGATAGGCTATCCTGAGTAGGCTATGATTTTACAACACATCCATCCCTCATACCTTACCCTTGTATTTTCCCGCATCATGCAACCAATTCCTACTGAGAGTGGGAGCAGGGTCCTGACAAATCGCCATTTTACCTGAAAGTGCGTGTTGGGACTTCAATGGTGCAGGACGAACTCCACCAAAACCAAATTCTGTGGTACCCCCAAACCACCGGTTTCCCATCCAGAGACTGCAGTCTATAAGTCTAACCCAAACGATTGGAATGATGTTTCTTGTCAATTTGGGTCTGGAAACTCCTGGGGGAACATTGGAACACTCGGCCTTACCCACCCAGCTCTGAGACTGCAAGTTGGCACCAAGCTCTGTACATCTCTGCACATGGCGTGAAAACCTAGCCAAGATATTTCTATCCAAAGCTTATTGTGCCATCATGCTCCCTGATCAATATGCAGCCAAATCATCACATATATACCATTTATCCAGCATTATGTCATCATGATACAGTACACCATGATGATATCCCTATGATTTCAGTGATGACCCTACTACTTCTCGCAGGAAATCCTGGCTGGAATGCTGAGCAGGGGCTCCCAGCTAGCGAAGTTATGGCATCGAAGGAAGATGGCACCAGCTGCAGAAGCTGTCGCAGTACTTGTTCAAAGCAAATATATACATTATTTTGAATAAGAAAACTACCAAGATCGAGAGTTCGTCATTAAGGGTGGTATATCATTGTCCCCTTTTCACCAGCTTACTAGCAACCATGATCCCCTATCAGTTTGCATTTATCCCTACACTCAGATCCACAGATCTACAAAAAAACACAATAAATCAATAAATCAATACAGGTTGACAATCATGCTTATTCCTTAAACAATAGTGGCCGATAACTCGTAATAGTGCCTGCCCATGGCGATGCTTACTGGTGAATCACCCATTGATAGCGATCAATAGTGGTTGCCTTTAGGCTCAATCTTCGGAGGTTCGGATACTAAACAAGCGGCAGTAAAATGGCTAGGGGTCAATATTAAATAACCAACGTTCATGGGGGATTTCCACCAACAATTTCATAGGGAAAACAATGGTTAATGATAGGGGAACCAGGGGTACGGGGTGAACTGACCCACAGCCAAATGTGAATTATTGAACTACAACAGCTACTGTTGGTTACGCTGGTGGTTTATTCATTTAAGCCTCCCATGAACTTCCGATCTCAACTGTGGGATGACCATCAAGGATGCACATGTTGTGGCTAGTTCCTGGAGCACCTTGAAACGGGAAGGCTTCCGGGAAGGCTTCATCAAGGAAATGGTGCTTTTTCAAAATGGGGGTACCCCAAAAATGGTTGGTTTATTAGTATAGATGCTTAATAAAGGATGATTTGGGGCCCCCTATTTTGAGAAACACCAACATGGCTTGAGAGATGTTTTTGGGTTCCCCACATGTACAAGTCCATATTTCGCGCATGCATGGATGCGTTGTTCTCAATGACCTTCACTACAATCCCATGGTCCAGCATACAATAACCATTGCATATCATTGAAATGGTTTGATTTCGGGGTACTCACATCTAGAGGCGTTGCCCGTATGTTTATACACACATATACATTGTTTGCCTCACACAACGTGTGTTGGTGGAATATGAACTAACATGAATCGACACTGTTGACTGTTGATCGTCTCCCCCTTTCGTTGGTGACATCCGCATGGCATTGACACACTCCTCCTGGCTGCCCAAACGTGGCGAGACAAGCGGCGTAGCCCCGGGCACCTGTCAGCGGTCCAGGTGCCGATCAGTTGGGCTTCCAGTTCTTCTCCTACGCGCGGAATTTCATCGTGAGTTGTGGGGGACCTGGAGTTTTTTCCCAAGGTGGATCCAGGCACCTGAATTGCCAGGGGCCCCTGGGAGCTCCGGGTGATCATCCCTGAGCTCCTTGGTATCGCCGAAGCATTGCCAATGTGAAGCAACCTTTAAAATGTGACCCTTAGGGTGTTGACCAATCGACTGCTCAAAGTTGGATAAAGACTGCGTTTTGCCTGGCAACCCTGCGTCAGTTGAGCCGAACCAGATTCAGGGAGAGGGTGTTTTCACCAGTCCTTCAAATTTGCTCACATATCGCACCTCGTACGTTTATGCAGACAGTGCACCCTCATCTTCCATCTTCCCAGTGGCCTTTGATGTGGCTGTCCTGTGTTTACCTACTCATTGCTCTCTCGATCTGCATATTCATCATATTCATCTATCCCAAGAGTTAGCAATTGTTGATGTTGTTTACTCTTATTGAGTTGTTTGAACTGTAATGTCTATACGATTTTCGGTCTGCAAGATTCTTAATAGTCATATCATATCTGTCATTGCTCCTGATTGTCAGGTTCTCGAAGTTTTGCATTCTCATGATTAAGGCCTATCAACCAATATTAATCAAAGCTTATCAACCATTGCTAAGGTTTATCAATCATCAAAGATGATCAACCATGATTAAGGCTGATTCAGGGGGTTAGCCATTCCGAACCAGCTGGTTGATTATATAGCTGGTAGCCTGCTGGTAGCTATATAGCTGGTTGGGTTCATTTGGCTGATGATTCGCTGGTAGCTGGTTGATTATATAGCCATTCTTCACCTTCAACCAGCTACCAGCTACCAATGCTTGGACCCTTCCTTGCGTTGCCCCAAGGTAAGCGCATCTACGGCTTGGAGCCTTCGTTTCGGACAGGTGGCTTCATGGGCCAGGGGCACTCAGCAGGGGGGTGGCCGCGGCGATGGTAGGCTGGGGGTGACTCCCATGGTGGTTTCTAAAGGGTTTATGGGTACCCCCAGTTAGCATCCAATGTCCATCCAATATCCATCATTTAGAGCAATTAATTTACGAACCAACAGTTTTTGTGGGTTCCCAATTTTGAGAAACAGCCACATAAATGCGTTTGTCTTGCCATGGTGCTACCTGCAATCCCAACCTAGCCACCTATAGGAAAACAATTCTATATCTATCTATGGACAAACCCAGACGTGGAGAAGCAGTCTTTAGGATCTCAATTTCTCATGCTGATATCACAGTATACTAGCTAGAAGCGTAGTTATTTTATCATCACCAGGATTTTTCTCCGATAGCATATTGTTAGTGGATCCACGTTGATCATCTTGACCAGCAAGCATTGTTGACTTGACCAATTGGCGTATCTTGACCTGTCGGCATATGACGAATTGGCATCTTGTCAATGGATACCAGCAATCATTGTTGACCAGTCTAGCGGCACCTGCTGTTGACCCAGCTGTAAGCATGGTTGATCTGCCCGACGGGATGGGACGGAGCTGAGGACTGGATTGGAACGGCCGAAACATCATGATCAAGGCCCGATGCTATCGACGGGTTGTGACACGGTGACCTTTGACAAAGAAAACGAAACAAACGAAGTATGGTAATTTTAAGGTAATCATTTCAGAGTGGTAATCAAGATGATGGTGATAGTTCGCTCGGAAATGTGCATTCAAGCTATGCGCCGGCTATGGTTTTGAAGCTCGCTGGATCCGCTACCAAAAAAGCTGTCCCGCTTCAGCGCTGTAGTTCAGAGTTGACATGAGCTGAACCATGATCGAAGATTCGTGTCATGGCAGTTATGCAATGCTTGGACATGGGGGTCGCCATAGCGATGAGTCACCAAGAACCATAGGGGAACCCCACCACCCTCAGGAGAATTCACCCGCGCAGATGATCAAACCATATCAAACCCATAGCTGTGTAGAAATGCAAGGGATCCAGGGCCCAGGTGGTGTAGCTTGACCACGCGCGATCATCAAGAGAACCCGGTCACAGTGGTCGGCCACCCATATGGGGCTATAGCAAATGTAGCATAATTAACAAGGTTCCTCAAGGCCGCGTGCTTTCATGAGAAGCAGCATTTTTGATTTGGAAACCATCGTTTTTTAATAGTTTTTTCCTATCTATGGACATCGGATGTTTCTATCGTTACATCGGATGACACAAATCTTGAATCTTCCGGAGAGTAGTGAACCTTTTACTGTAGTGCGATGAATCTCACATACCACAGTAATCTTTCGGTTGGTGGTTTTAAACATGTTTGATTTTCCCTAATTAGTAATTATCAACAAATGGTTGGCTGACTGTCAAATATGTTTCATTGGGGTAGTTCAACCACCAACCAGTATTGATCATTAATTATCAACGATATCAACCACTATTTACAAGTATTAACCACTAGTTGATAGTCAACCAAGTCTCGTATCCATCATTGACCCCAAAAGCTGTGGTGACTGCCCGCCCGAACAGTACTACTGGTCGTGGGCTTTCACCAAGTCTTTGGTGACAAGCTCCCATCAACCCCCTATTTTTCCATGCAAATTTGTTCCTGGCACATGGGTGTTTCTTGAAGCGAGGGACATCCAAAAATCCTTGGGTTGCCACTATAAATGCTTAACATGTGTTGATTTACGGAGTCCCCTGTTGTGAGAAACACGCACATACGTCTTTGGGTAGCGGACAGTCTGACACTCTCACATCTGTTCACTGCTTGTTGATCCCTGGTACCTTCATATGCATAGTACCTTTATATCCATCGCTTGGGAGTAGGAATCACCCCATGTTGCGGGATGGTACTGCCACAGCCAGCTATCCCTGCCACTTGGGTGAACATTCCGGAAGATGCCAGCAACGATCAACACTTTCTGCTACTTGTTGATCACTGAACCCATCTGAACCCCATATCCTCCGGATCAGATTATCTCATTTTACTCATGTGGTAGGGTGTCCCTGTTTTGTCCTGTACCGCCTTTATTGGTGGATATTCATTTCATTTGGTTGCTGCAAAAAGCGGTGACAATTGCTCATGCTTCTCAGGCTTCTCACGCCTACCCGATGTTTCATTTTAGCATGACTCAGCAGGCTATGTTCCCTGCGTCACCGTTCAACCCAGAAAGCCGTGATTTCAAGGACACGATCCCTTTCGGAACAACGACCAAGAGCAGAGGATCCTGCTTGAAAACAGGTCATAACTCACCGTGACTCGGCCGCCGCCGTGAGGTGTCTCACTTTGCCTACCCGTACCAGGCGGATCTGTTGCGCGGGCGAAGCGAGCCAACTAAAGAGGGAAAGGCTTCGGATGTTTATGTATGCTGGTTGTGGTTGTGGTTGTGGTTGTGGTTGCTGTTTTTATGGCTCTTCCTGTTGCTTTCAACCATTGATAACCAGCAACAGATACTGGCGAACCAGATGCCAACCAGAAAAAGATAGTATGACCATCATAATTAGAATGATGAAAATGGCAGATGGTTCTTGGTTGCTGAGGCTATGCCAGTCAGCGCCGACGCTATGATGCGCTGGCCAGGCTTCCATCAAAGTGGTGGAGAGCGAAGAAGTGCAGCGGGAGGCGGTCAAGGCAGGGATATCCACAGGGCTGGTTGGTCAAGGATGGTTAAGGATGGGGCTGAAGCACATACAGGAGAATGGCTCATGAAATTTCATGATTGTTGATTGAACCTTTGTAAAACTGTGAATGGTTAGTCATGGTTGGTTAAATGATAGCTAGTGCATGATGGTTAAGCGTGAGTCAATTTACAATCTAACAGTCAATCATGGGAATTGTATCACATTATGGCTCAACAAATGAGACCATGAACGGGTCGACTATGGCTAAACAATTGCCCTCTGATTAGCTGGGGCCCATTCAAACTGCCAGAGGGGAACTATGTTTAAACCATGGTGATCCCAAGGCGCAGGGGGTACTCGAAGGTTATTGCTGTTGACATTGATGAACAGGATTGACCATCAATCAATACTGATTAACATATATAATTGTTAAAGAGCTGGTTTTTATGATGACCACTATCAGTATAGATAGTTAGCCATTATCAGAAAATATGATTATTGACTGTTATTCGAACAAACTTCATGCTGATTGATCAGCAACTCTAGCTATGGTTTAGCACAAAAGTTGTCAAGTGGGTGATGTGGTATGGATCAATACCACATACCCTTTGGTAAATCAACCTATACAGTGGTTAGCTGGCAAATCACGGGTCAACTGGAATGGATAGACTTTTCCAGTATGACTTGAAACCACAAAACAATCATCATGAATAGATATGAATAGGTAAATCACCACGCTTAATAAATAAGTCACCATTCTTGTAGGGCCTAGCCCCATAGCAGAATTGCCACAGGGCCCATCCCCCTCATTCCCCCAGCCCACCCCCAGGTGAAAGAATTATTTCCCGACAAGACAATTTTCGCAGGCGCGCAGGATTCGCAGGATGCAAATAGGGATACCTGGTTGGTGGTTCGATTCACATTGCTTCCCTAAATGTAATGTTTATCAAATGGTTGACCAATATTTTTCACAGGGGTAGTTCAACCACCAACCAGATACGCATCCAGGCAAGAACATTACTCAGCAGATGTTCCATACCCATGTTTTTGATTTGTGTGGAATATGTCCATGTATCAGTAATTGTTTCATATTGTTTCCTATACGCCAATCACATCATATACGTGTGTTCGGTGTGCCATGTAAGGCTGAACATATAATGCGTACCACAATGTGCCCTATGATCAAAACCATTTGTATATGGTACATCTGTGGCTGTTGAGCTGTTTGGTGTACCACCACACCCGGATCGATCACATGGCGCCATGATGTGATGAAACATGATCCATCTCCACTCGCCGTAGAACAGCCGCATGACAATCAGGATGACCATGTTCCTAGGACAACCGAAGCGGATGAACCATTGACGCTCACACAAATGATGGGTTTTGTTGGCACTCGTAAGTCGACATGTCCACTGTCCAACTTCTTTCTCTCTACGATGTTTTACATGCTGGTTTCTCAAGCCATAGGCATACCCCCAAATCATCCCAGAGTTCAATCATTTATAGTAATAAACCAACAATTTTGGTGGTACTGGTATCCTATTTTGAGAAACTCCCACATTTACCATTGTTTCACCCTTGACGAAATGGTGTAACGAGCCACCTATACCAACACGTTGACCGAGTCCGCACTGGTTCTGCGCAATTTTTAAACATTGACACCCCCTCGACTGGGTATGTCCGAAATGTTCGTCTCCGACTGTGAAACAGAACGATCCCTTTTGCTGGTGAAACAAGCACTTGTTTGGCAATACTATATACATAATTCCACCGAATTAAATATATGTTTATTTTCAGACAAAGCATATGTACAACGTGCACACGCATGATTTCTATATCATGTAAATATTTATATTGATGCTTCGATTTGTTGGGACTCACACAAGATAGCATTTTAGATGCACATGTCGCTATACATTTGCATAGATATACATATATGATTTGAATGATAAAACACATTAATACTACAGATCACAAATGTAATCTTATATGAATATGTATTACAAGGACATTGATTGATGATATACATCATGCTGCCCAACGGACTGAAATATCGCTAAATCCCATCATCAAGAGCGGCGGAAACCTCCGCCAATGACTCCGCTCCTTGTACAGGCATGGACCGAGCCGATGGTTTATCCGGGATGATCCCCAAGTTTCAAGCCTTCAAGCAGTGCGGGGCCTCAGGGTCAGAGCCAGTGCTGTTTCAGTGGCCCCTATCCCCAGAGGTGGACCGCGGTTGTTGGCAAAAGCCGGTATACCAACTGATGATGAGGGTCATACCTACTAGTGATGGTCATAGCAGTTTATACCCACTATA
This sequence comes from Symbiodinium kawagutii, assembly GCA_009767595.1. Lineage (NCBI taxonomy): Eukaryota > Dinophyceae > Suessiales > Symbiodiniaceae > Symbiodinium > Symbiodinium kawagutii. The sequence continues at coordinate 68,372 of VSDK01006319.1, read as the reverse complement.
GGTTGTACCAACCATGATGAGGCTGCGGGGGTTGACCTGTCATGGTTTGGCTGGGCTTGCAGCTGGTTGGCTGTCATTGCAGCACCACAGCACCGCCATCCTGGGAGCCCAGCTGCTGTAGTTGAAGACTTTGAGACAGATGTTTTTTGAAGATTGGAGATTCAAGAGAGTCAGAATCTAATTCTAAACTGCCAACAAGTACAATTCTGAGTAGGTTCATTTCATTCGCGGGATCTCAAGTAGCAAGGATGCCCACAGCGTGGAAGCTTCAAGGCCTCCAATATACCAACTTTGCATTTCATGCTGATGATTTTCCGTTTTTTGGACTGGGCGCATGGCTTTGTTTGTGAACCAACATTGGCAACCACGCCTGGCCTTGTTTGTTTAGAAGCACGAAGCAACATTGGCGACCGCCATCAACCATTGACCATGAACTAGCCATTGACTCATCGTTGATTGAGCTGTGTTTGTCAGTGGGGTGAGTGACAATCCCAAGCTGATCATGTGCAGTCCCGCCGGAAACCGTATTTTTTTAATGGTCGCTTTCCGTATACGTCGGTTCTTGGTGGAACCAGTAAGCAACTTATTTGCATCGTCGAGATCCATTAAGCACCAGAACCAGTAAGCAACTCATTGGCATCATTGAGATCCACTAAGCACCATGAACACCCAGCCAAAGTCGTATTTTGCTGAGCAGTTTCTGCCGCACGCCCTTGACATCCGTTCCTGCCAGGTTCTTGAAGGAAAAACCTGAATACGTTGGGAAGTGTGTGCTGGTTCAGTGCCCTCCTGAGCACAACATGGAGTCATAAGCTAACTAGCAATTGCAGTAGAAGTAGCAGGAGCTGGAGCAGGAGCAGTAGTGGTGGTGGTGGTAGTAGTAGTAGCAGCAACAGTAGTAGTAGCAGGAGCAGGAGAGGGAGCAGGAGCAGGAGTTGGAGGAGGAGAAGCGAATTGTGGGCAGTACCCAATCTAAATCAATTGAAGGGGTTGCATCGCCACCGGTTTATACGGTTTGTTGGAAGCCATAGGAGTGCCAAATCACGGTTGGTCAATGGGCATTGTGAAGGCTTTTAGTGGGAATTCGAACAGGAAATCAATGTCTTCACAGCAAGTATGATTGTTTGGAGGGAAGTATGCCAGCCTTCACAATCGGTTCAGC
>VSDK01006319.1:28964-67177 GCA_009767595.1 Symbiodinium kawagutii | reverse complement strand
CAGCAGGGTTGTCAGCCTTTCCTTGTGGAGGATAGGTATGCTTGCTGTAACAGAGTAGTCTAAATGGCTTTGATTCCCGAAAATTGCAATCCTGTCGTTGAAGCCTGAGGATGCCAGTTGACCAGCCAAGATGATTTCCGTGCCTAAGCACGCTTATTTGCTGGCACATATGGCAGAGCATCTTTGAAAATTCCTGAGAAAATGACACCGCCCAGCACTAGCACTTGAGAACAGACATTCACATGTGACTGACTGGTTCATCACCTTAGTTGACCCTTCGGATTCCTTTCTTCTGTGGTTCTTGTGCTGAGCCGTCAATGATCTCTGGGCCGCACTGGGTGGTTTCATTGGACAAGATATGCCCAGTAGCAGAGTAAGAGTGGAGTGCCATGATTTCACCGTCACTTCCGACCAACTCAAACAGCCAGATTTCACCAACGAAAGCTGTGGCACGGCTGCTGTGAACTGGTGCCATGCGGAGCATTCGCGACACATGGGGGTTTCTCAAGCCATAGCGAACCCCATAAAATGATGGGTTTCTGAGTTTCTTACTTTAAATATCTTAAAATGCTTAATATTGTATGATTTAAACGGTTCACCATAATGATGATTATCAATGAAACCAGCTACCTTCGCTTGGTATCGGAATACCCAACTATTGTTGCATTTTGTTGCTGTTTTTGCTGCCTTCTCATTCATTCTTCAGTTTACTGATTATTCTTGCTGGTAAGTGTTTGTGATGTCCCAACCACTATTTTGGTTATAGTCATGACTGATTGGTTGTCAAACACCATTTACCACCATTTATGCAAAACTCCCACAATAGTGAAAACCGGCTTGGTTGTTGGTGAGATTCCAAACGCTAGTATTGGTTGCTGCTACCTGCTATTGCTAAGAAGCTTCTTTGCCGAACGGTGGTGATTGTTGTACCCTTACATCCAGGGACCTTAGTCCCAGACAGCACCCAGCTCCATCAACTGACAAAGCAAGGTACTGCTTTGAATCGGTGGGTGGCAAGGAAGGCAGGCTACTGACAATCGCTGTATGGTGTACTGCGGTGTTTGCACCGGTACAACCGAGATTTATCAAACATTAAATGTGCAAGGATCAAAACACGCGTAATGGAGTTGTTGATTTCAGTCGCCCTGGATATGTAAAAAGTGAGATTTACTGTGTGTAGCGATGGGGACCCTCGGTAGCGATACCCCTTTCTATAATGTAAAGTTATGGATATGTATTTTACATGTACGCTTATTTATAGAATTGTATTTGAAAGGCATGGCAATCATTTTGTCTAGAATTCAGGTGTGTTAACGCAGCCTCGCTCGCAAGCTGGGCATTGGCAGCGGACCTGCGTAGAAAGTCCCAGAAGACTTAGAGACTAGATCAAGACTTCGAGTCACTCAAGTCCGAAGAGAAAGTGGCTTAAAGATCACTTGCTGTCAGATCCCCGCACATTGCCTGAGCAGAAGATTTGACCACGAAGGCAAGTCCAACCTAATCAAGGCAGCTGTAGACCATACACCCCGAGCTTGACTTGGCAACAGCAGAGCAACTAGAATCGAAAGAAAAAAAGTACAGGAACACTTTTGCCAGGAATTAGAAAATTTGACCCGCGCGGAGCGATGCCCCTAGCGATGCCAATCGATACCCAGAGCGATGCCCAAACGTGCTCAGAGCGCCCAACCCCCCTCGACCCAGCAATTTGTTCACGGCTTCTTGTAGCGTTCTGAAAGAAAATGCAGAGCCTGCAGCAGCTCTATGACTCACCCGGACCCATGCCGCGTGCAAGAGGACCGACCAGTCTCAAAGTTAGCCCAGTGTCCTGCAAGAAGTCGGTTTGATTCTGCTTCGAGTTTTTCTTTGCTCGCAACTTGCGAGAGCAAGTAATGTGTTGCCGCTACGGTATCAAACCCAACCCGGCCACACGCCCACTGCATAGCAAGAGGGTTGGCTGATACAGTTGCTGTAGCTTTCTGTTTGCCATTGTCAAGTCCATTCGGGGATGCTACGGAAACCTCAGCTTTCTGCTTCTTTCGCTCGACTATGAAATGCGAGTTCACACACGAGTATGCATGCATGCATGGCGGGGCGGGAGGTGGCGTCCGCAATAGGTTTATAAGTAAAGTTACACAGCCCGGTCCAAGCTGATAGCAGCCGACCTTGATTTTGTCTATTTTTAGTTTCCCTGTGTGTGGCGATGGGGACCCTCGGAAGCGGTGCCATGACCATGAAACTAACAATGAGTTTTGACCGTCGCACAAATGGCAGTTGTCACGATGTCTCCAACCAATCAAGTGCGAATTTCCCGGAAAATAAGTGGATGCATCATCAAGTCACTATAAAAGGATGGAACCCTACGCACAACACCAAATCTACAAATATTTTGGTGATTGTTGGTGCATCGTGACGTCTCCAATTGGAAAGTCATCTCCTTCGTTTGTACAGTCACATGAGATCATGACATGGATGTATATATATATATATATATGGCATGCGGCCAAAAGTCATGGTCAAAAAATTTATATAAAACGACGTTAATGCCAATGTTGTTGCGTGCTTAACAGATTGGTAAAGTGGCGGGCCCCCAGCTAAATGCAGCAAAACACAAGCTAGGCGCTAGTGCAGCGCTAGCACCGCGCTAGCAAACTGATCTACTGGGAAAAAAAGGTTCAGTGATCAATTTTCCCAAATGAAGTCGCGATTTCGCGCTAGCGTGGCGCTAGCACGGCGCTAGCAAAAGTTACATTTCTGGGTGTTCAGAGGACATCTCCTCAGATGACCATCCATGTTACAGTTTGTTGCATTTAGGAGCTCAATTCTTAGCAACTCATCATCCAAAGACAGTGACACCTCACCCTCAGACGAGTGAACAAATAGAGTGCAAAAGTCCCGCAGTAGTGTGTATTGCACCAAATGTTTACATGAAGTAGTTTTCCTCACACTTTTGCAGGGTCTCCGCAAACAATCACGCCAAGCAGCGGGCCCCCAACTAAATGAGTCTTTAACGTCATTTCTGGGAACAAACATTTTGACCATACACCATATATATACACATATGTATTGTTTAAAGACAGATAATATTTGTTAGTGGTAATTATTTGAATGGGACACCACGGCTTTTTGGGGGATACCCCTATCAATCAACCCGGGGTTTATGAATCCAGGGTTGGCATTATACACTAATTAATTAGCATATTCTCCTACTTGTCCTGGCTCGCAGGTGATGCCTTTCTGACATAGCACACACACACACGGAAGATGTTTCGAAGGTTCGTTTGCTCACCCTACAGATGCTACCGATATATACCTTTGAGATTCTTAAGACGTGTTGTTTTGGTATAGATCAATGGAAACTTCAAAAGCACTGTAGCTCGTCAAAGTATCCATCCTCACTGGCAAGGAGTAGCACATAATGACAAATGGCAACTCACCCAGGTCGTGAGACTATCCGCAGAGATTGAACTTCTGGGTACTGAGATTCTGCAAATTCCATTGCAGACATTTTCAGCGAAATCCCCCTGTTTGGGGGGTTGCATTGTGGATAAAGCCTGCTTTTGTTGCAGAGCTGCCATTTTGCTTTGTGTAAAGATGAGATCACTATGGATGTGGCGGTCTTTCAAATTGTCGGAACAGACCGGCCACATGTGTTTGTTGTGTTACAACTGGACTCTGGGCGTACCCTATGAAATGACGACAAGGACCATGTTTTGTACGTCAATTTGCACCCGGGAACAACGGCTGAGAATTGTCTCTTACTGATGAAGGAACTGGAGGAAATCGAAGATAATTATTTCCGATGGTTACAAATACTGAAGCATGGAATAATCATTAACCTGTACAACGGATTCTGACAATCATCTATTTATATAGTTATGATAGATGCTCCAACCCTCAAGCAGACAGTCAGATGAGTGTTCTTCCTCTGATATGGTGGTTGTTCAAAATATGGGTCTCCCCAATTCATCGACTATTCATCATTCATAGTAATAAACCAAGCATTTTTGGGGTACCACCATTCTAAGAAACCCCAATATCCTCACTGTGTCCAACGGCCAAAAACAATCCCACCACCCCCGTCCTTGTCAGATGCAGCGGTGCTGGAAAGATTGTGTAAAGAGGTGCGCCGGAAAACGCTGCAAAATATGGCTATGGGTCGATAAAATCAATCAACCAATGGGAGAATCAACAATTTCATAGGGAAAACAATGCTTAATGATGGGAGAACCAGGGGTCCAGGGTTTTGACCCACAGCCATGTGGCAAATATACGGCCAACGGCATTGCCTGTTGACATTTCTTTGAGTTTATATGGCACATACCAGTCGAAATGTCAACAGCACACAACCCAAAGGAAAATACTTCACTAAAAGCGTGAAATCTCCCCAAAGAACTTCCCCCCGTTGAGTGGTGCCAAAACTGCCCCTTTGCGTGTTGTATAGTTGGATTCAGCTGCTTTTGGACAGGCTGAGGGGATGCATGTCCACTGTCCAGCGGTTATCCTGATTGGTGAATGTACACAAAGCACAAAATGCAAAACGGAATTGGTAAAGACTTTGACCGATGAGGGTATCACGATAGACAACGCATCCATAGCTGCATTGATTTAGTTGTAGCTGCGTCGGTGCTTCAACCATCCTGTGGATAGACACCGGTGGATTTGCAGCTGACCTTGGAAAGATAGCTGGACATGATCTTCCAGGCTGATTGACAGACCTTGCAAGATTTTTCAAGCTATGGAAATGCCAGTTTAACAACCTGGTATGATAGGGAGGCCATCGGTGATTGGAGCAGGTATCCGAATAATTCAAAGATGTCGGTTTGTATTAGGGTGCCTTCAAAGCGGTGATTTCTTAATTGAAAGGATCATGTTTGGCGATTTGAAAAATGGCATCCTCATACGTAAAGAAGTATAGAATTGGATGTGCAATTTCAATTCTGATGCAAACATGACTGCTCTTAGGCCTTCGTGTAGAGGAACAGCAACCTGTAAAAAAGAACTGCACACCACCTTTCAAACACATGTTGTTTGGCCCACTTGAACTTGCTTCTGACTATTGTGGCAACCCTATGGGCATGTGACTTACGACTAGTGTTGGTTTCGTGCCCCTCGCTATTGATTTGTGATCACGTTTGGCCTGATTTTTTGCCATAATGACTAAAGTCCTTTTATGCTGGTCACTCTACCATTTGCTGGTTTTGTACCATCAATCACCATTATTGTTCTGGGTCACCATTTTTGCTCCAAGTATCATTCATTATTTTTGCTGGTTATGCGTAAACTGGATATGATCATCATTAACTACTCTTGCTGGTTCATTTGGCTCATTCAATTATCACTACCATTGCTGGTTTGGAGTTAATCATTCCAAATCATTCCCAATTATTCCTGTACTCCAAAAATAATTGCACATTGGCTGGCTATGCTATTTAACTCCAGTTTTCCGGCGGTTTGCTGGTTATTGCCCCACTATTGCTTGTTATGCTTTAACTCCAGTTTGCTTCATCCCTCTCGCGATGCGTCCCCGCTGACCAAGGCCGATGCGTTGCTGAGCAGTTCCAATGGCAAGTTGGAGATCAAGCCAGTGCATGGAGGCCAGGAAAAACACGGCTGGATTCCAGGTGTTGGGTGGTGAAGAGGTGACCGTGTACCCACCAATCACAGTGCAGCCACTGCTTGAAGAAGAAGGGTGTCCGAAGGATGTGGAGTGGGATGATTTCCTGTGCTGTGCATTTTGTTGTTGCCGTCGTTGTTGTCTTTGTCGTCGTCGTTGTGGTCGTTGTCGATGCGTTGTGGTGGTTGTTGTTGCCGTTGTTCTTGTTGTTAGCCATTCAAAAACATCAAACACCATCAGTAGATACTGGCTATATAACCAACATATCATACCAACATAGCCATGACATGCCATGACAATGATCAATAAGGCTTTTACGGTTATGGTTGTTACCAGATCTGGGCTGTCCCTAGGGTTGAGAGCTGGCCGCTGCTGCACCAGGTTCCCCTGAGTCTTGCCACATTTTCATGCGCCTGGAGAAGGTGGGTACCCCGTGATCCGATCGCCAGAACCCAACATTGGAGCGAAGGTTGCGTAAAGATTGGTGGGCAGTTTCTCATAAGATTGGTTGGTTGATTAATGGTTAACAATGATTAACAATGTTTTTTTAACAAGGGATAATGAACAAGAAAAGGGATATACCAACTATAATGGTTGGTTTACTACTATAAATGATCAATATCAAGGATGATAACTGGGGGTACCCCTATGACTTAAGAAATCACCATTATATTCGGTGCGGAGCATAATGTAATATGAGGTATGCCATCCATTTTTGACAATCTTGTCTAGCAACGTTGGTTGTAATTCTGATCGATCTACAATGGTGGGATTGCATGATGCTTGGCTCAGGCTGCGACAGATTGGTTGAGACCACAAGTTTATTTGTTCAGAATTCGGGGTGGGATTGCCCCCTTGTACTACCCTACACCTATCTGGAATCGCGCTACCGAAATTACTTGTCAATGAGAGCCACTACTAGATCATGATAGATCCATTATTAGTATTCAAAGAAATTGCAATAATCAATTAGCCAATAGTAATGGCTTAAGAAATCTTGATATCCATTCCAAAAAGATGAATTGCATTTGGTATCCACCATGAATTGGAGAAATTACCTGACGGTCATGAGTCATTGTTCACCCAATTATCTACCAAGTAGGTCAATACGGAAAACTCAAGTGCCATTCTTCGTTGAGGCTTAACATAGAAAGCATTTAAGCATTACTTAACAACCATCAACTACTGTGTTTATATTGTCATGTTTCCATTTACCATCATTTACTTTTAAGCATCAATAGTCAATCATTGAACATCAATAACTATTCTCACCACCATCAACCACTTACAGTAACCATCATCGGCCATCATCAAGCATCATCATTCATCAAACCAGCATTAGCCATCATTATATATGATTAACCACAATTAAAATCCACCTCTAGGCAATTTGGTATTAACCATCATCCACCGGCATTAACCACCACGAACCACCATTAACCGCCACTAACCACCCTTAACCGCCATTAACCACCATTAACCACCATTCAACACCGTTCTTGGTGTCAGATCATTGGGTCTGACCGGAGGTGGAACGGGCTGATCGCCTGGGGCTCTTCAGAGCTGCTGACATCCTCTTGGATACCAGTGCGAAGGTGTTCCTCTGCGCAGCATCACTGCTTTGGGAATGGTGAGTAGGGCGAAAAATTGTTATTGAGATTAAGATATCCCTGGGGAGAATGGTGATGATAATGGGGATAGTCAAACATATACAATATCTTTGTTAATGGTGATTGATAACTGGGGAGAATGGTTGGTGATTCAGATATCTTCATGACCTATGTTTGATGTGAGCGGCCTGCAAGGTTGGTGATTAGAATATCTTCATGTACGTGTTTGATATTTTGTTGAAATGTCAAGAATGTGGATGAAACCAACCTTTCTTCTTGTTAGTATTCAATGATGAGTGATAATGGTAGTGGTGGTGATATCAATGACTGGGGATGGAATGCATTTCCCAGGGATGGAAGGCACCCACTGGTAGCCTTCGGTTTGGAACCCTCCAGCTACCATGGCGAACAGCCACCAAGCTCCACTTACCCTTCGTTGACCTGTCAGGCACTTGTTTCCCTTGCGTCGGGCCATGACTGGGGCAATGAATTCTTCGATACCCAGTGTGGACAAGAGACAATTCAAGAAATTCCACTCTTGAAACTTGAAAAGTGATTTGGAGGTATATTTGATCTTTGAGAACTGTAGAATCATATATCATCATCATCATCATCATCATCATCATCATCATCATCATCATCAAGCATTGCCAACAATCATCATCATCATCATCATCATCATCATCATCATCATCATCATCAAGCATTGCCAACAATCATTCATTATCGTTGCCCATCACTAACCCCCACTAACCTTGCCACTCTTCATGACTGACCTTGATCCCTGGCACCCCAACCATACGATGCTCACCTTGCGACCGCACCAGAACGGCCTGAACCTCATGCCCTTCGAGTTTGTGACGGCGCAGTATGGGACGCCAACCTCCAAGGCTTGGCATCGGCATGGAGGCAGTTTTTGATCGAATGGCGAGCTGGGTCAAGGCTTCAACCATCAACTTTCATTGGGGACAAGTTCAGCAACAAGTTCATAGGGAAAACAATGGTTAATAGAATGGGAACCAGGGGGACGGGATTTTGACAGCCAAATTTAGCATGATTTATTGCATGTTGAGGCATTTTTTGGTGGGGAATCATAGGATTTGTTGAGTTCTTTTTGGAGGAATGACAGCATTTTTGAGCAATTTTCCGTAGGGAATCATAGGATTGCTTGAGTTTTTCTTTGAGGAATGATAGCATGTTTGAGCATGTTTACATGCCAAACTGAGGTTTTTATAACAGGGGATAATTTCGCTTGCAAGAATTGTTAAACAACTGGGGTTCAGGTTTTAAAAGATGCTTGCCCAATGACTTTGGGATGGTTGGTTGATAATATGTTTTTCAAGAGGGGTGGTTCAACCGCCAAGCAGTAGGGGATTGGTGGCCGAATTACAACCATGGCTTTGGTGGTGGACTCGAATGTCACTCATGATCTATGCTTCGAGATTGGATTCTACCATATCACAGTGAGAATGTTTGGGGGTTGCACTCTGGCAGCAACCTGGAAGCCAAACAGCATAATTTTATATTGGTGAGTCAGCTATGGTGGATTTTCCACTTCCAGGTTAGTGAGTGTATACCACCTACACTGCCTACACTCATCTATTTATTAGGCGGTTTTCATTATCCACCATAGGATTTGTTTTCAATAACCTAGAAATTAAGAGGGAGTTCATGCACAGGCGAGTGCTGCCCCACCCCATAGGTGATAATTCACCAGCTGCATGGGTATGGTGAACAGTGAAGGAATGGTTATAACCAATCATGCAAACGAAGTTTTCGGCAACTATGGTCTATGATTCTATGATGGTTGATGGGTTTGAAATGTGCATATCTCCTCATGACTTTTGCTTTACCAGAGCCTGTTGTTCCGTTCCAGGTTTGCATTGTCAGCGAATTTTCTGGATGCAGCCGAGTGCTTCCTGGTTGCATCCTCGAGTTTTGGCGGAACCGATCTAATCAATCATGGTTAGGCATTCTTAAGCATCATTTCATTTCTGTTACTATCATTGCCTCTCATTCGCCATCAGCCATCATTAATAGTTTCACAGCCGATCAGAATCATTAGACATCATCAATCATAAAGCATCATAAACTATCATTGAGCATTAGAACCAATACTAACCATCATTAGCTAAATCAACGATCATTAAGCATCATCAACGTTCATCAACCATCATCAATCATCAATATTTTCCGTGGTCGTTGATTATTGCTGGTCAGTGTATCCACTGAACATTTCTTGCACATGGTTTCTTTGACCAAGTCTGTAGAGGGCCGTGTGTCATTGTTTCGTGACACCAGAAAATCAAAGCACCTTCTGATGGCTTTGGGACACGTCTCATCACTTGGACGTTTATGCCCGTCTCGGCTGAACTTGATGCTCTAAATAAGAACGCTGCAACGATTTGACGGCAGGCACGCATTTGGAATTTTGATGTGTGCATTGTCCTGTTCAATATATCGGTAGATTGTTTCTTTTCCCAGCTAGAAATTGCATGTGTTTCTAGCGCAAACCTGCATCCTTCATCCACAGGGACTGAGCATAGCCCACTGGGTGGGAACGCAAGCGCCAGCCATGGGGGGTTATCGCTAATGACTAGAACTTCTCTCCATGAAACATTTTTGGCTGGTGGTTTCATTAACATGTTTCATCATTTGCCCAAGTGTTGAAGGAACAGGTGGTTGAACTCATATAATTTTCAGACGGGTGGTTCAACCACCAACCAGAGGTGATTATGAACCATCATCATCCAATAAGTAATAACCCTTCATTATCAGCCACAAATTAACCAAACGACATGCCATTGATGGCATTCATCAGTCACCTGACTTCACCGGCTTAGGCTTTTGGGCTCTTTGCGGATCAATCCATGGAACAACTCTGCGTTGTGTGCCACTTTTGAACGTGCCATGCGGATGGCTGGGGCACCCAAGAACGGCATTTGCAGCTTGGAAGTGGTCTCTTCCCGATTCTTCCCCTTCTTATACACCTGAACATCTCCAGATCTATAGATTCTCTCTACGAGGTCAGGAAACAGGACAATCAAATCCAACTGCTGTCAGAGAGTTTGAGCAGATGAGAACTGGCCGAAGGGGTCGGAAGAAACAGTTGCACAAACGGTTGCACTGGTAGCTGGTGGTTTGTTAAAGATAGGGGTACCCCCAAATCATCCAATATCAACCATTAAAGGATAGTAATAGCCAATTGGAGGTTCCCTATTTTGAGAAACCACCAGCTTGTCGTTTTGTGGTTTGCAAGTTGATCACCGGCACTTCTCGAAGACTCCGAGCTGCCCTTCTGATTTGATTCGCAGAAATGATGGTTGAAAATTGACCTGGCAAACCGCAGGAAAGCCAGCTGCAGCTGTCTTGGAGGTTTGAAAGAAATTCCATGAGTCTTCCCCTGTTTCCAGGTGTATTTATTTTGCTTTATGATCTAGCATACAGTATTACTCAATATTAGTCATGCTTGCCTTCACATTTCAGCGCAGATACATGGTCACCGGATGAAAAGGATCAATTGAATGGACTCAGGAAATGTCTAATCTCCTGAACTGAGCTTGCAGAGCGTCCCACGTCAAGTGGTGTCACATGGTGTCACTGAGGGTGACGATGAGAGGAAAGATCGCTTTGAGTCGGGAGCGCCAAGTAATACGACAGCCGTGGAGCTGTGGGATTGGGCACCGTTGCTTCAACGGACGAACTGTTCATGGGAAAAACTGCACCCTCAAATGTGAAAACCCGACATTGCCGGATGTAGGAGGGATGTATTAAGCCCGTTGGATCCATCCTATGTTTTCATCATGTAGATGTTCTTTTGGCGAAGACTTTCAACTACAAGAAACAACAATATATGGAAAGTCCGAAAGCTGTTGAATGGCTTCGCGTGCTTTTGGGGTAGAAGTCCTATTTAGGACGTGCTTGTTTCCATTACGCTCTGACAGGGCCTATGATGCGGAAACCTAAGCCCCACATCCATTACAGCTTTGGAAGGTGCCACCAGCGGTTCACACCAGCTGGTGATGGAGCCGCAATTCAAATCAGCTGTGAAATGTCTTTGCGGGAGGGATATGCATGGCATGAAGATCCTAATCATCTAGGGTACCAATGGGATATGATTATGCATTAGGATCGAAGTGTTGGTAACCAATAAGCTTCAGATCCTAATCATCTAGTCTATCAATGCAAGGATCACATTTTTTGATGTTTGTGGCACTGAGATGCTGAGCAAGGTATCAACCAGTTCCTCACCGGGATGATTATCCAAATACTGCTCAGCTGGGCTCCTTTCTAACCTTCGCAAGAGCATGTTTTTCGGTCCAGGTTTCATCACTTGTATCGAGGTGCTTCTTGTTTTGTACAAGTTTTGCAGATGATATCGGCACAAAACAGGAATGTTCCTGTTCGGGAACAACTTGCTTGCATCTGATAAATCCCTACATCTCCAGACTTCGTAAGGTTGGGGTCCTAAAATCAGCGGTCATCAGCCCAAGTGTTGCAGTGTTTGTTTCCATGTCATAGACTCCTCTGCTGAGTGGTTGTTGCTATGAGCCAATAATAGATGACCCTGTGGAGTCCTTCCATCATCAGCTGGGGGCACCATTGGTTGCAGCCAGTACTTGTAGCCCCTGCTGTTGGTACTACAAGCTACAGATATACCGAATTGTACAGTTATAATTTTTAATACGTTTTACTCGTGTTGTTCTTCCATTAATCATTACCATCCAATGTCTTCAATTATATATCTACCATCAGCACCATGTTATATTTATACATTGGATGGTAATGATTAATGACAATATCTACCATCAACACCCCTTGGTTAGTTATCTATCGATCTACAAAGTTTGTTTACTCGCCCATGTTATATATCTACCACCTTGGTCAATGACAATGATATCCCTTGTAGATGTTGCTTAGCACGTGGGTCATGGATTGGCGTCAGGTGCAACCAGCAACACGTGGCACAGCAGTCGCAAATGGATTGGTTCGAGGCCGCTGCCGCGGCGCAGTTGGGTGTTTACATTAATTATATTTATTCATTATAGTGCATTGTTTTATATCACTTGACTGGATTTATGTTATTTTACATTTTATTATGTGATATTCCACTATATTGTGCTATATTTGTTCTTATACCATATATTATGTTTTATCATATTGTATTATACTATACTATGTTTGATTTTGATGTTTTAGTGTATATTCTTTTTTACTATAGTATATCATATCATATTATTTCATATTTTGTTATATCATATACATTCGAATTGCCTGCATGTGGATGTTCCCATCAATTCGTTTGTTCAGAGAAAAAAATGAAAAAATATATAGCTATACGCATTTGGGTTTTTAGGAGCCGTTATCATTTCATTATGCCCCAACCCCGTTCGACCCCCACATTCATCCTACCCCCAAAATGACACTGTGCACGTGAGTGCACGTGAGGATCTTGTGCACGGTCTGTGGTTTCGGGCCTATAAGGTTTAGGGGAAAGGCCAACTGTAGGGGTTGCCACAAACAGTTCTGAACAGTTGTAGTTTATGGTGGGTTCATTATACATGTATGTATGGCAGTTGTTATTCATGATAAAACAAATATATGACCGTTGTCAAGCCATGAACCGGTCAGGAGTCATGACTGACCATGACCGTCCATTAAAGAAAAAACATCCTCATCATCACCATCACCATCATCATCATCATCATCATCATCATCATCACCATCATCGTCATCATCATCATTATCATCATCATCATCATCATCATCATCATCCTCATCATCACCACCAGCATCATCATCGTCATCATCATCATCATCATCATCATCATCATCATCATCATCATCACCAGCATCATCACCATCATCGTCATCATCATCATCATCATCATCATCATCATCATCATCATCATCATCATAATATCATCCCCCCAGCTATTGATGATGTGGCCACCATTCCCCCCAGCCAGTAGCAGTCGTACCACAGTAGCCATGCTGTAACTTCAGGGACTCCGTTATTCAACCAACTGACTGTGCGGGGGACAACCAACTTATGATCCATTGACCCTTATCCTGTGAATATGAACCATTATTTTTCATTATCTATCCATCGATCGTAGATTCATGATAGATTATGAATCCACAAACTAGTCATCAGTGATGACTAATAAGTAGTTCTAGCATGTTCTTAGCCATTGCTATCATCCATGAATCATCTATTCTGGTGCACTAGCTGACCATTAATGAATAATATCCTGGTTCAGTTGACCATCTATTGGTTGACCATGATCAACTGCTAATTCGCCGTCAACTCACTATGATCAAACCATTACATCAACCATACAGCCCTCATCAGATAACAACTCTTCCTGTTACCATTATATTATATCATTCACTGCTGATCAATCATTCACCAACGATCAATCAACCATTCTTCAACCATGCATCAACCATAAATCAACCATCAATCAACCATCAATCAACCATCAATCAACCATCAATGATGATGAAACATCAACCAGTCATTGCTGTAACATGTTGTAACCATTACATCACCCTGCTGCACTTCCTCGCCGTCCCAGGACTTCTTGACAGATCTTCGGCGAGCGCGGAAGCGCGACGACGTCCGACTGGAGCGATCCGCCGGGAGTGGTCGCCTGCCATTGGTTTTAGTAGGAGTGGTAGCCTGGTAGCCTAGAAATGCCTATCACTTCAGTGGTTACCAGTTATAGAGTTGGATTGACAATAGTTGCAATAGTTGATTATGTTGATTTGAACAACAGGTTTAAAGTTTAGCATACCATGAAATATTCAGTGGATAGTTGGTTTAGGAATACTTGGATTAGTGATAGTTGGTTAGAAGCGTTGGTTGTTTCCAAAGCTCACGAAAAGTGATCATACAGTAGCTTTGGGTTGAGGGCTCACTGAAATCAATGCAGCAATAGCTTCGGAGTAACACTTCCCTGTTTGCAGACTGAGCCGTCAAGAGAACTGATGGCTGCTGTGGATGATACATGATGTAGGCGATTTTATTGTAGCAGAGGATGCACAGGAACAGATCAACCAGGGTAGTCGAAAGGCATACATATATCGTTCTTGGTCAGCTGTCAAATAATACTAAGTGCAAAGGTGTATCGATATGTATAGATGAATATTTCATTATGATTCACAGTGGAAACCATCGGATTTTTGATTTACCAGTTATTGAAGAATATTTGACCTTCATGATATCCGATGAATGTTTTGTGAGGTTCACCACTATGCATGATTCACAATGTTCTTTGTTGGTTCAATCGTTCGCCATCGACAGAGTGTGAATATTTGTGTACTCACCAACAAATGATGCCGCTCTAAATATGTGATTTAGCAACCCTATTGTTGGTGCTTACCGACCCCTTATTCACCATGGGGTCACCGTTAAGTCACCATTGAGTTACCATTCTTGACCCCTATTCGTAATTATGAAGCATTGTTCACCAGCTCAAGATCGGGCGAATCGTGCATGTTGACCTCAATATTGATCATCAGCACTATCAATCATGCATATGGGTGTTTCTCAAAATAGGGGTACCCCCAAATCATCCATTATCGACCATTTATAGTAATAAAGCAACCATTTTTGGGGTCCCCTATTCTGAGAAACCCTCATATCAACCCGCTCATTCACCACTGGCAACCGTTCATCAGCTGGACTGCGGCTGCGCACAGGAGCAAATCGGCTTCGGTGCCAAGATGCGACAAGTGGCAGCCCGGAACCACAGGGAGAAGCACTGATTGTCAAAGTTGTTTGCCCATGATCCGTGGTTTGGTATGCTATATATATATATAGAACTATGTATAATTATAATTTATGTATATATATATATACATATTGGTGTTATACTATTGGCACTATGAGTACTCTTGTTATTGATAGTACAGAGGACTATTATTATTGATAGCAAGTAGCATTTTGCCACTGGTGCAATGACCATAGCTTCGAATTATATTGTTATATTGCTGTGGTTCTTATTAGGTGCTATGAGTGGTCTTATTGTTCAGTGTGACTATCAATAGTGGCAATCAACTACTGATTTTGAGCCACAATGTATTACTATTTTGATCACTCACTATCTAGGACTATTGTGACTAACAATAGTGTGACTATCATCCAATGGTGAGGAAGCATCGAGACCGAAGCTTAAACAACTGATTGTTGACCAACCATGCTTAATAGATTCAGATGTTAATAGTTCATTAGCCAACTATCCCCTATGGTTTAACCCAGCTAACTTTGGAGTATATTGCCATTAAAGGCTTGGTTGATATATAGTCCATTTAACCATGGTGTGAACCAAGTCTGAACCGAGTTTGGCCATGGTTGAACATCAAATAAACCGAAAGAAGCCACCAGCCGATCACGACCGGAAAATCTCAGAATACACGTGGAGGTATCCGATTCCCACAATTGACACATTGGGGTAGCAAACAGAATTGTGGAACGAACAGAGTTGTTGTATCAAGAGTTTAGCCTAGTTTAGCGTTGCCCAGCAATAAACAGAGACCATTTTCTGATCTGGAAGTCTATTGATGATAATGTCATGTAACCATTGTCAATCAGTACAACTATGTGATATTATTTGCATCATTTACTACTATCTGATATTCACTATGTTCATCAACTTTTGCCTCTGGACACAGCCACCATTGGACCGGCGCTGAGATCGGATCGAATTTTCAGAAGCTGCCGAATCACGCTGCAATCTCAGTTGATCAGTGGATGTCACTGGTGGCTTATTGGGTGGCACCCTGGGTGGCCAAATCTTCGCTGTTTGTTTGCTTGCGTTGTTGGTATATTTGGGGGCTGTTGGGGAGCATCATCATCAGCAGCAGCAGTAGCATCATCATCATCATCATCATCATCATCATCATCATCATCATCATCATCATCATCAGGCGACTCAGGACTTGGTGTATCTTGGTGTCCCCTCTGGGCTGCCATCCACCAGCGCCATCGAGGCAGTACTGCAGGCCTTCCGCAACGCACGGAACCGGGTCTTGTGCTTCGACAACGAGGGCACGTTGGCCAATGACAAGAGGCGGGACGGCCAGGGCAGCTAGGGCAACCTGGTGGCTGGGCTGGGGGTCTCAGAGCTTCACAGCCAGGGTGGCTCAAGCCAGGTGTCGTTGTGAGGATGGACGACGATGATGAGTGATGGCAGTGATGTACATTGATTCCATGATGGACCAAGTATGACTGAAAAACAAAACGTGTCTGGTGCGCAGGAGAAACACAATGAGTTGATCCACGCTTTTGCAAGAGGCTTTGTCAAAGAGACACCTGGCGGCTCACCAGACGCTGTTCAGCCTTCTTCACCAACCATCACATGGGCACCTCCCCCAGCGCCAGGCACTTGCACAGAAGGTACACCGCGCACACCAGCGCATTGACCGACTTGGCCAGCCGAGGCTGGACGTGGGAATCGGCGATGCAAGCCTCCCACCGAAGAAAGGGTTTGTTAAGGCATGTTAAGGGAGTGATTTAGGAGCCATTTTATAGGTGTTTCTGATGTCAGTTTGGGGTACCCCCAGTTATCATCCAATATTCAGGATTTCTAGCCTACCGTTTTGGGGGTCCCCTATTTTGAGAAACCACCGTTGAAGGCCGTATTAAGCATGATAATAGCCTTAGTAGAGGCTCATTATTTGGAGTCTTTTGGGGTGTAGGCTGCTGTGACCGAAGCGCACCCCCAATGATCCAGTAGTTGTGCACGTTTCAACAGTTGACGGTGGTTAGTAAGGATTGTGAGATAATGGACCTTTCAGATCAGAGATGAAGATCACAAGGGCACCACGGGGTTTGGCCACCACTGGCATTTTTGGCATGAATCATTTCCCCAAGGGATCAGTCATTTGTCACAAGAGCAACTTCCGCTCGGTTGAGTACATTAGTACATTGGTTGGTTGATTGGGATTCCCGCCTTATACAAGTGCAACAACTAGAAAAGCGGATGAGAAAAAGACAGTTGGACTGCATAACTTAGCTTGCTTGGAAGTGCTGTTGCCCAAACAGTCATTTGTCATACGGATTTGGAATATGCATGAATATGCTCTAACTACCATTGTTTTGTTACATCTCAACGATTGATAATTGGTTCTGAATGCTTATCAAGATGAACATGGGATGAGTCCCAGAACTTTCAAGTTGGCGCTTGCTTGTTTTGACAAGCTACGTCCATGGGGCCAATGATTGGCGATCCTTGATGGTTGAGACGGTTGGGATGAGCTCTTTAAGCGAGATCAGTTGCTTAGCGCGGTGCGGAACAATGTGAGTTGACAGCCATCATGCCATACGCAAAAGCCAACCGGTTCATTCATGAGCTATTGGGGTGTTTCTCAAAATAGGGGAGCCCCACAATTATCCACTTTGAATCATCTTCAGAAAAAAGAAGCACTTTTGGGGCCCCTTATTTGAAGTAACCAGGCAATGACATTCGTAGTCATCATTTAACTAAGCACTCCTTTGTCTTACCCTATATTTAGAAACCACCATTGGATGCAAGCTCGTTCCACCACAATCACTGGCTATGCGGCATCCAATCGGAAACGAACTCCGGGGCCCAGAGAATGATCCAATTGATGGACAGCTTGATACACAGCTGTAGGATGCTGTAGGCATATTTGGCTGTGGGTCAGTTCACCCTTAGTCCTTAATCCCGCTGGTTCCCTATCATTACCAATTGTTTTCCCTATTTTTGCTGGTGATTATCCTCCATTAGTTGGTTGGTTAATATTGACCCACAGTCGCAGATGGGACATCCCCCCGGTCGCGAACGGCCCAGGATCGGCTCCCAACGAACATGTCATGGATTGCCTCCAGAGTTTGAGCTGGGACCCCGGGGGCAGCTGGTGAGCCGATGCTGCCAAGAAAATGGATACCTAGCTGGTCGTTTCAGATATTGTTTAGTTTCCCTCCTAATTATTAACAAATGGTTGGTTGACTAATGGTTGAAACCACCAACCAGATACACATCCTCATGGTTTCGTTGCATGTTTTTTTCTCAGTCATGTTTGTAGCGTTTCGTGGGATGAGTTGGATTGATTGCTGTGCCATGACTCATCATGAATCGGGACTCGTATGTTTTTATATGATACGGGATTGAAACCACTGGGGGTATCTGGGGGTCGCTTGTTGCAGGCTTCGGATACAACCAGGGTACCCTCCAGTCACTTTAGTCATTGGAGTCATTGTCATGTTGCAGGATTTGGATCTACCTTGAAGCAGTATTTTCATCATCAGGAAATGTACATATACGAATAGCAATGATCAATAGTTAATGCCTGTTTGGGCTTGATACCGGTCAAAAGTCATTTATCATTGTTATGATTGTTCATGATTGTCGGCAGTGGTTTGGATGTCTTGACTCGTTGATATGCTTAATTAATGATTGTTCGTAGTGGCAAACAATGGCCAATGATGCTGAGAAAGAATCCCACGATGAAGCCAAAAGGTAAGTATTGGTTGTAGTACTGCAAGTCATACATGGATAACACTTGGCTAATATTGATCAATATGGTTTAAAATAATCTCAGAATGATGGTTCGACTGCCAGGTATGCATGGATACAAACATGTTCGCGGGAACCCTGACGTTTGCCCGCGCTTGACTTGGAGCATTTCCCTACGTTAAAATTCCTGCGCAGGGCCGTTGTTTTTGAGTTTCTAAGTTAATAAACCTAAACCATAAACCCTAAAACCCTAAACCCTAAAACCCTAAAACCCTAAACCCTAAACCATAAACCCTAAAACCTTCAACCGTAAACCCTAAAGTCCTAAACCACAAATCACTGCGTATTGCCAGTGGTTTTGCAACTTCTCTAAGCCATCTTGACTTCGCACAACATCCTCCATTGCAGTGCCGCTTTATGGGTGTGGGCGAACGTCCGGGTTGAGGCGAACATGTTTTGTATATCCAGTTGCACAGTTCTGAGCATTTTAGTGCTTTTGGTGTCGCCTGAGGTGCCGATTCCAAGAATACCGTGGTCATCCTTAGC
The DNA here is from genome assembly GCA_009767595.1 of Symbiodinium kawagutii. Lineage (NCBI taxonomy): Eukaryota > Dinophyceae > Suessiales > Symbiodiniaceae > Symbiodinium > Symbiodinium kawagutii. Next base: position 47,921 of record VSDK01006319.1, on the reverse strand, counting down.
GGCCGCAACTGGGAGATGATGGAGGACCACCGCCACCCACGGGAGATCGGCGCGCCGGCGGAGATCGCAGTGGCGGTATGTGAGTCGAATGACATGCCACGTGGTGGGTCAAATGTGAAGATATAACCAGGCAGAAATGGATTATATCTGAAATATCTTGAGCTTTTTCAGGCATGATTACCAAGAAACACATGATTACCAAGAACTCTTGAGCTTTGTCACGAATGGTGGACCATTCATTTTGGAGGTTCAGATTTGGCCACATATTGGGAGAACCTGATTACATCACCTTAAGTTATGTGGTTATCCATCACCCCATCGATCTAGGAGATGAACAGATGGGATCATAAAGCTGTCTCAAGCGGTAGAGCTTATTGAACTTAGGAATCAATCTAAAACGCCAGGTATGAATCAACCATCGTTTTGACGGCTTGAAAATATATTCTTAGGAATGAGCCAACCATTAATTAGGAATTAAGCTAAGCGTTATCAACCATCGTCATTAACCATGCTCACCATCATTATCATTAACCACCATCAAGACCTCTGACCATTGTATCCGTTCAGGCATCCGCGAACAAGTTTCAGGTTGCCAGCTCACGAGCTGCGAATGAGTTGGCATTTGACTGGCCTTGAAAAGTGGGGCAGCCCTTCCAGCAAGCTTTGATAGTGGTAATGATCAGATGATCATGATAGTTGATTACATGACAAGTGATGATAGGATGTAAAGAATGATATATTATTGATACTGGCCATGATAGTAAGTAGTTTACAGTATTGCCTTGTATTGATGTGAACATGTTTGTTTCAGGCATTTGTTGGTGATGTTCGGCAACTATCAACAGGGTCATGTGTGATTTGACTGCATAGTTGGGGGTTCAGTTTGGGGTACGCCCAAAATGGTTGGTTTATTGCTATGAATGATTCATATCAGGGAGGATTTTTGGGGGTACCCCAAACTGGCTTCAGAACCACCAGTTGTATCCACCAGTCTCCACTTGCGGACCGCTTCCCATCGTGGGCCACGCAGGAGTGGTTTGGCAAGGTCCCTCGTTTAGGCCTTGCTGCCGAAAGAGGCCCAGCACCTGGGCGCTGCGAGCCCTGCGTGGATGACCCAGTTGGTGTGACGACTTGATCTGGGAAAGCATAGGTGTTACAGCAGTTATTATATGGTAGTTTCTCAAAATTGGGGACCCCCAAAATGGTTGGTTTATTAGTTAGAAATGGTTTGTGAACTGGATGATTTAGGGGTACCCCTATTTTGAGAAACACCCATATGGTGATGTCTTAAAACGGGGGTACCCTCAAAAAAGGGTTGGTTGATCAGCATAAATGGTGAATTTGGGATGGTAGCTGGGGGTATCCTATTTTTAAGAAACGTCCATAATTATAGATGATCATTTGATTCCCATGTCATTTTACCAGGTTTTGTTGTGATTTTGCGCCAAGACTGTCGTCAAAAGCTGGTTCCCCTTTGTTGAACATCTCTGAAGTGAACAGAATCGCCGGAGATCGCCCGCAGAAGTTGGAAACTGTGGAGGTTTCTTCTACAAGTTGCCGTTCAGCACGGGAGGCCAGTGGCATTGTCGGGAGCCCAGGTATGGCAGAACTGGGGTTGCCCACAGTGTAAGCATGGCTGCCCATATGTTGTAAGACGCTTACGCATGCCTTTGCTTACTACTTGGTGGTAGTTTCTGCAGCCATGCTTAGCAGTGATGACTGGCGGTTGAATCATACTGCAAGCTAAACCAAGTTGTCCGGGGCAAATGATTCTTGGGCTTAATGACCAAGCCTGACATAATGGATTGTTTACTGTACATACCCACCTATATGCCAAGTTTACTGGAATTTCCGTGGAAACATGGAAACTATAACCAGGATGACGGGATTTCACCCGCGGACCTTGAAACAAGGCTCTATGGAATTGGTCCAGGGGTCCCGGGCTAGACATACCATTGCGAGCTTACATCGGCATTTGGTATACGTTTGGTTGCATTGATGTTGTTTTATTGCTGGATTGTAGAGGTTGATTGGATTGTTAAGTATTGACTCTCAGCCATCCAATATGATTGGAATTCCAAAGCGTAAAATGCATAAGGCGTGGGACACATAGTGATAGCAATGCGACTCAGCGATGTTGCACTTGAACAGTACAGCAAGCCTCACAGCGAGCACTTGGGGGAAAACATCTGAAAGCAAATCCCTGAAGATATTGTATGGTTGAATTGTTCAATCTACATGGTTGAATAAATTGTTCAACTTGATAGCTTCAAGCTTTCAGACCACTGCCCGTTTTATGGCTGAAATTCTTGAACTTGTTACTTACTGAGTTCTGCGTAGCATAGGCAACATTAACAACAACAACAACAACAACAACAACAACAACAACAACAACAACAACAACCACAACCACAACCACAACCACAACCACAGCAACAACAACAACAACAACAAAAACAACAACAGATCAGTGAGCACTGACTGGAAACAGCACAAGCACTTTGAAGCAGAAAAACTAATTATTGCTTGGGTATATCCTTTGGTGCGGACTCAAACATCCGATGCAAGATGCCCCACTCTAAAGTGAGCACTCAGATGATTTTTTGAATGTTGATCCCGAAAGCTGGACTATGATGGCCAAATGGGGTACATCCGAAAGGCATGGTACCCCCAAGACCCGTGCTCTTCCGTTGTAATTGCAACTTTGTGCATGACAAGATCACCGACTTGAGCACGATGCAACTAAACTAAACATCCGAATTTAGATTTTCCAGCCCTTCAGGTATGGTTGGAAAGCCTGACTACACCTGGAAGGCACCGGAACCTGGTTGCAGATTCCTTCGATCTGACAATGTGCAACTTGTTGATGTAGAATTAGGTTGAAACATTGGAGGAAGAATTCCCCATTCTTAGTCATCATTGACTCATCATTATCAAACTCCGTATTGACTGTCAGTAAACATTATTATCTTCTTGAATTTACTCACTATTAGTTTTTGTATTTTTGTTTCTATCTTGATGACGAAATCTTCAGGATATCCACATTGTAGTTGCGTCCAGGTGCTCACATTGTTATTTGCACATCTTGTTTGTGCCGCCGGGCCTGTTGCGCAGTCCTTTGCCTTCGAAATCATGCGCCAATTTGTGAAGAGGCACGGCCGGTGTCGCCCAGGGCACAGGTACGTGGAGACCCGGGCATGGGTCATGGAGTGCTTTTCAGAGTCGGACATAGCGCTACCCTGAGTCAATGTTGGCTGAGGAATGATTGGTGGCCATACATTGCTCTATGTTGCTGGTCAATCCCCAGTGATTAACTTGATCATCAATTGGTAACCTTTATAAATCTCTAAAAATCACCATTCTTGGCTCACACAACTAATCATTGGCCAGTGACGATAAGAAAGTGGCACCAAAAGTCTGGCGGCATTCCCTTTCTTTGGATTTCCGGTGTTGTTGTTTTGTCATTTTGTTGGTTTCACCCATCAAGTATTCCGTTTAAAACATAAAGGACTTTGACCCTTGCAGCAACAGCAAGCAGGACAACAAGATCAGCAACAGTCACTATGCAACTTACGAAATTCGCGGGTATTCCCAGGAGTTCATGGACCATTTTGCTCCCCAAGAAATGTGCCCCTTTGCATCCCGCTTCAGTTGCTGGTACTGTTCAGGACGCAAGGAAGTTTCATTGAAAATAAGGGCAGTGCGCTGGTCTGAGACTCAGATATTGGTGTTACGGACGTGGTGCTTGCACGTCATGCTGACAACCTGCGTGCATTCCTGTCCGCCTGTTTGGAGTTTGGGGTTTAACCATGAGAATGATCCTGCCTACATGGACGTGCAAGCAATATCAAGCAAGCAACGGATACCCCATCACGACCCCTGGTTTGAATCAGGATATCTTGGCTTCGGTGAATTCCTATGGCAACCCTGAACTCATGAATCTCAGGGAATCAATGACCAACAACAATGGACCGGGGCTCATCATCACGCTTGCTTGTTAGTATAAGCAACCAACAGCTGCACAGTTGTTCATAGCAAAGCCCGAGAGCCTGTGTCGCTCTGGGGTTGGAGGTGCCATCATCGGTCGGTCGACGTTTGTAGGCTTCTCCACCAACATTGGTTGATCTTGTTTGCTACCATATGTCCAAGCAACATGACATGTGTCGGATAAGTTCAACATAGTCCAACCATATGTACCTATTGTTGCCAATGTAAATTCCGAGGAGGGTACTATCAGGTTTTTGGGATTTGTCACCCGGCCTCGCTGGTTTTCAAGGTCTGGCAGTACAGAGATGCTGATCCACACTTTGGCTCTTGGCAAGCGAAGGAACTGAGCACCCATTTGAAGGACGGGGCGTCATCCCGTAGCTAGCTGGTGCTGGTCCAGAAGTTGTCACCGAATCAGTGGGAAAATCTGGTAGTCGATTATTCTTGTTCACTTTCCCTGGTGCTGCCAGGGATCCAGTAACAAACATGCAAGTCAATAGTCAGTACAGAGGAAATAGGATGGCGAATGACATGGAATGACTCTTGCGCTGTCAGCATATCCCGCATACTGATGTATGTCGTTCTTGTGCCATTGAGCTCCTCTACGCCCCCACCTTGCAGAACATGTGGAACCTTCATGAACCTTCAGCCCTTTGGCGTTGAAGAAAACCCGGAATCATCAGACAAGGTCAGAATCGTACTCATGCTTCAATCATGCTCACATTTTTTCGCTAGACTCAGAAGTGGCAGGTCCCAAGGTTCGCGTACCACCCTGGCTAAATCTGATACCTTGGTGATGGCAAACTGAACCATGACAAAATCCTTGGTGGATTGTTGGCATGGGATGCCAGCTGTTTATAAATAAGATGTTTCGCATGTTGATATACTTTGGTTGTTGTCCATTCTGGTAAACCAAGCATGTGCATCTATTTGGATGTTGATATGGTCAATCATAAATCCTGTAGCTGTGGACATTGGTTGGTTATTATCCCCTATTCATCATTACAATCCCCATTAACCCCGTAGCATAACCACTATAATCCCCAGAATATGTACAATCATAAATCCTGATACAAGTTTTGGTTGTGGACAGGCTGGGGTGTTTCCATGTGTTTCCTATGGCGTCCGCTCTTCGCACTGCTACGAGGAGCTCTTGGTGGGTTACGATTTGGAGATTCTCGAGGGCAAAGGTTACGTCGAGGAGCGAGGGCAAGCACGGGCAAGCATGGGCAAGCATGGGCGCTCCGCTTGTTGTTCTATACATGAGCATCGAATATATGCCAAGATGCAAGAAACAACCAATTGGTGGCAATGGCAATAGTGGTTCACATTGACTAGAATGAGTATAAACTAATTGAGGAATATGCAGCAACAAGAACAACAGCAACGACAAACGCCAATGCTGCCAATGCTCATACTACAGTGTTTCAGCTTGCTGGTTTCAAGACGGAAAAGTGGGCTGGCTAAAGATTTGTGACGTGTTTCTGTCAATGACTTTTTATAAACTGCTGATGACTTTGTTTCATGGGGAAGCTGCTGAATGAATCAGCTTTTCTGAGGATCAAACTGCAACTAGACAGATGAGGTTTGTTCACAGCTGCAAGGGGTTGATCAGCGGTGCCAACGTTGTGTTCCGTTGGGGTGCCATGATTCATACCACTGATGGGTCACGGCAGGCTTGTTCAACCAGGTGATTGCTGAGGTAATCAAGGGTACCACAGAATGTATCTAATGACATCATGAAGCAGCCCATGCTAGAGAAGTGAGTATCCAACGATTCTGATATCTAATCTTGTCTACAGTAATATTGCAATGAAGTTAACCCATGTTCCCCTTGGTATCACGTGATATGTCATTGGTTGTTACGCTACCTGTTTTGTTGTCAACCACGGTGAACCATAGCCCCAAGCATAGCCAGCACCCAACATGGCAGCACCCGACGAGGTGAAGGTGAGGGGTGTCAACAAGGGCGTAGCGGTCACCCAAGCAATGAAAAAGGCCCGGGGACCGTGCGGGTGGCTGTTTGGGCTGGTTTTCTTGGTTGGTTCTCCGAAAGCTTGGACGGCAAAAGCTCCTACATGGCGTGTAAGGGTGTCATGAGTGCCTGAGATTGTTATAAGCGAGATTCAATGAGTATACTGCCCGGTTGAGATCTGACAAGCACATCCTCGTGCCGGATGTCTAAGTCTGGAGAGTTAACTGCAGAATGATGCGCAAGAGACTCGTTGTTAAGCTAAAACCGAATGGGTGGAAAATGGCAAAGAGATGGAGAAAGCTTCCCGTGCTTCATTATTCCTTCCCAATCGTTGCTAGAATCCTGCAATGTGCAAGCAGTGGTTGCAGGACTCTCAATGACGGTCAATGATCCCGGTCCTTTTTTGATAGTGAGACCACAAACTCGAAATTTGGAGTGAATCCCAATTCATGGACAACTGCATATGATGCTGGACCATCCAATAGCAAATGGTTGGATCCAGAAACCCGTTCAGAGTTAGACGGTATCGATATAGGCATTTCGCCACCTAACTTCAGGTATATCTATAGGGGAAGCTCTCCAAACCATCGACAAACTGCTAAATTTTGGAAGCCACCAAACTTAGATGGGAATTTACCACCAGCCATCACTACTAACTTTGGGTATGCAAGTGCCAACCAATCACCACCCACCCAACCAACCAATCATCACTGGTTGGTGGCTTCAAACATTCTTTATTGTCCCTATCATGGTACTTATCAACAAATGTTTGGTTGACTTGCGCATATTTTTCGCGACGGGGTGGTGAGCACCACCAACCAGATCTCTATGAAGATCTCCTCACGTCGCAGGTCACACAAATGTTTGGTGAAGTCGACTTTGTGCTGTGCATTGGCGATGACCGAAGTGACGAGGCGGGCGGTGTTGTGTTGCCCGAGTAGCCACGGTGAGTTGATAGGAGTTGCTTACAACGTGGTTGTTTTACAGGAGATTATTTCATTTTAGACGCGTAACATCGCGAAATTGTGCTTGCATATTGATAGTGTATTACAGTGTCCATGTCTCGTTTGGACCCTTAGATTGATAGGGCACCATTGTATGATACAGATCCTCTTCCCCCATGCCATTCTCAACATGTCAGGGTCCACCAAGTACTGCACGGTCAAAATGGACAAGTTGATTTTGTGCTTATCCAAGTGGCTGGTACTATAGGTATCTATTGGTTATCACATGAATTGAACCAGATATTTGTGTCCACCAGATGAGTTACTGTAAGTGTAGCGAATTCTAAGATGCTTCACCATTAATGACTCAATTGATCGTGGAATCACCAGTGTGGACAAGTAATGAGAAGCAATTGAGTCTATCATCAGTCCATATCAGTCCTCAGCTTGGCCTGGCAACGGCTGCCCGCAGCCCTGAACGGCTGTCGCGGTGCCAGGACATGTTCGAAGCGGTGAATTTGGTGGATCCCACGGTGGAGGAGGTCCCTGACTTGCCAAGGGAGAAACGAAGCGACGTGAAACCACCGATGCCAACATGGCTTCATCACTGGCTGGTTGGTGGTTTCATAGGAGTTTTTGACCACAGATGATGGTTAATGACAAGGGGTTACCAACAATGATGGTTGAGCAACTACTGGTTGGTGGTTTGATCCACATTGTTTATTTCCCTACTAATTATCAACAACTGGTTGATTGACATGCGTATTGTTATGGTTGTGGCTCAACCACCAACCAGCTGATGTCTTGTTAGTTTCATGTGATATACCTTCAAAATCCTCTAAATATCGCTGGTTTCCACATATGCTTACGATTTGGACACATCATGCCTCTACACCACATGATTATTGGGGGGAATCGTTGTCAAGACCAAGCATCATCGTCATCATCATCATCATCATCATCATCATCATCATCATCATCATCATCATCATCATCAACATCAAGAGGTAGTTGTTATGATTTATGTGCATGAAGACCGTTCTATGTTCTACCTGATTTTTCCTGCACTCTATTTACACGGGCAACTCACACGAGGAAAACACCTTCAGGAACCTCAGTTGGAGCTATACTTCGTTACGGCTCCAAGAAATCCCAGATACGGAAGGTCTCGGGATATGTAACTGGCTGATGTTTACATCCCAAAGATCACCTTAAAATGCCCAATTCTTGTCTGGTACTGTACACTAAACTGCATGGCCATGGTCGTTTCCCCAGCCAAAATCATTGATTATATGTTATATGATGTTATATGTAGCGAATAGTCTTTGCCAGTGGAGAAACAACCATTTGTTTGGGCGACATTTGGTTCTTGGGGATTCCAGGTGGTTTTGTTCAACTTCTATGACCTGTTCCCGTAGGTGCCAAATTCCTTGATTGGCTGTATCAGCACTGCAGCTCTCCGCCTAGGATTGCTGTTTTCCTGCCTGTTGTTGGGTGGAGTAGCATTCAGCCTGTTGGTTCGAGCCTGCCGCACCAACTATTTGAAACTACCAATCATCATCTAATGTAGAAATTAGAATTGTCGTCAAGTGCCTGTCAAGTGCCTGCGACATATTACTCACTATTCCTATTCTACCTATTTGTAGCTCTTAATCCCCCCAAGCTTGAATAATACTTACATACCCTGCAATCGACCGATCCCTGGCAGGCGTGATGTGAGGAGATTGTTGCAACATGGTTAACCATCATTATGACATATTATGATCAACCATTGGTGAGGAATGATCCGGCCAGGTCAGGGGGCTATACTGCCATAGTTTCAGTGGAAAACATATGAGAGTGTAAGAGGCTGCAAAATAGCACTGCCTATGGCCCTCTGGATCCACTAATATCCACTGCAATCTAATGTGATCCATGCCAGTTACTGCCATTATCTCCTGACTTCGGGGCAAAAACTGCGACCTCTGTGGAAAAAGAAGGCTGATGCATTTTCTGCATGTTCACTTGTTCCCTTTTCCTATGCTCAAATTCCTGCGCTGGGCAGTTGTTGTTAAGCTTCTAATTCAACCAACCCTGTACAAAACCCTAAGACCCTAAACCATGAATCACTGCCTATAGCCATTGCCTATGCAACGAGATCCTCCATTGCCTCATCGGATCTCAATGGATCTCACCCTAGCGCTTGGCCCTAATGATTTCTTGTATGAAGCATCATTCGCATTCATTTGCCACTATTTTGAACTATGGATCATCATGAATCATCACTCGCCATCATGCACCATGGCTCAACTGCGGGTGCAACGTTGAAGCATCAACCCTAGCTTTGACCTTGCTCGTCAGGATGAGTCGCAACGGAGCACCACAGATGATAGGCTATCGCGAGGGGGACCCACCGGCAGTTGCGGCAGATGAGTCTTGGAAAGGGCCAGGCCATGTTACTTTTGATGATTTTCGCGATTTCGCATGTCGATCAATAAGCACTTATCATCACCTATCCCATGATATCAGTGCTCATAGTACCTTCGGTACTCCAAATCGGCGGAATCCTTTCCCCGTGTCCATGGCATGCAGCGTGTCAGTGGGTTCTGACGTTTTTGATGATTCTATAGATGATACCCTGGAACAGTTAGGCTTTTATGTTACCATGGCTATGGAGATGGTAATCAATACTTTGACTAATATCTTGACCATCTACATTTTGTATGATCCTATTGTTGCTGCGTATTGTTCCTTATTAGAAACCATTACATACTCAGCAGCTTCGTCACAATCTTTACTGAACATATAATGAACCCATTTTGACCAGCATGAACACGATGATATTGTTGGTGTATCTCTGTTGCTGCTGGTCCCGTATGAACAACCTTATTGACTGCATACCCGATTGTTGACCATGATGATGAATTCACTGGCCAAGGTGAACCAGTTAAATCAGATAGTCTATTAACTGGCTTGATTAACATCAACCAGCTTATCAACCAGTTTATCAACTAATCAACCAGTTCATCAACTTACCAACCATGATTACCAGCCAGCTTATTAGGCACAGTCAACCAACCGGTGACCCAATCTCGTCTCGCCCCTGCTCAGCTCCGAGAACGACGACCACAGTAGTATGGACCGGGCGCCCGTTCGGGGAGGGTGTAGCAAAGGTGTGGGTACGGTGAAGCAGTAAGGTTTGCATCGTTCAACTGGCTATGGGTCAAGCAGTTAACCAACCAATAATAGGAGATAAGTTCACCAACAAAACCATAGGGAAACAATGGTTGATGATGGGGGAACCAGGGGTACGGGGTGAACTGACCCACTGCCAACTCACAATCATCGGGGTTGCTTAATAAGCGGCTTAATTGATGAATAATTGGTTGCCAGAATACGTTTGATTAATGGTTATTCATGCGCTCGTGTTGATAATGATTCATGACGAGGATGATTGATGACCAATGTTTAGGATCATGGTCACGTCAAGCAGAAATCACCCTTCAACTCTTCAGGTTCAAAAATCAGTGCTGAAGAAGTAAATCTAGCATTTGAAGCCAGCATACATTACAAGCTCGGTGTGGATAGCAAACTGAATGTGTATATGATCTATATCATGGTGGTTTCTCAACACAGAGGATCCCAAAGATGATTGGTTATTGCTTTAAATGGCTAATTTAGAGGATGATTTGGGGGACTTCTATTTTGAGAAGTACCCATACGACCTCAATGTTACCCCTGCAATTCAGTACGATAGAATACTTTTCTTCTGCCTATGTTTGGGATACATCATTTCAAAATAATGAAATGGTATTTCTGCGCGATAGTGAGTGTCAAACACTCAAGAGACCCCAGAACATCGTACGAGCTTGATCACATAGCACCGTTTTAAGCCGCTCGTCGATCAATTCCTTTGCCTTTGCGGCCAAATGGTTGACGCAGCTTTACGTAGTCATCACACATGTGGGAGGTTCTCAAAATTAGGGAACCCATGGAACCTATGAGTCATAACATAGTAATAAACTCCAACTTTTTTGGAGGGCCCCAAGTTTGAGAAAAAAACTAGGCCCCATTTGTTCACCAAAAAATTGACAAGTTCAATGGAGTAGTGCAACTTAAATTCCACATCTACAAGAATTCTCAACCGCATAAATACCAGAAATTCAACCTGTTAAATGTCAGCACCCAGCCATTTGTTCACCATGAAAATTGCAACGTTCAACGACCGCTGAATGTCGATCCTGCAGATCTACCCCAGGCTCGACTGAAAGCTAAGTCGGAGGGCTTACTGCGCCTTGGTGGCGGAAGCTGCATGGTGGTTAGATGGCTATGGGTCAATGTCAATCAACCAACCAATGGTTAACTAGCTGGCTAATGGTTAATAATAGGGTATAATGAGTAACAATAGTAGGGGATATACCAGCTATATATGGCTATGGGTCAAGCAGTTAATCAGCCAACTTTCATGCGGGATAATCACCAACAATTTTAAAGGGAAAACATGGGAAAACAATGGTTAATGATGGGGGAACCAGGGGTACATGGTTTTGACCCATAGCCAGATATGCTGGTTTCTCAAGTCATAGGGGTAGCCCCAAATCATCCAATATTAATCATCTATTTGTACAGAACCTACCATTTTTGGGGTCCAATATTTTGACCCCCATACGAATTTGATTGATCGATCTTGATCCTCATTTGACTATCTATACAGATTTCTCGAGCAATACGGGGGGGGGGCCATAAAAATGCGTAAAAATGTTGTTTTTTTTAACACAAAATGATTGATATTGGATGACTTTGGGGGGTCCACGAGTTTGAGAAACACCCAAACAATGGTAAGTAATGGCAGTTCCTTGTAGTTATTCATGGTAAGTGATGGTACGCGCACAGAAAAATTGATTGTCATGCCACCTCCCAACATATTCTGAGTATGGTAACAATTGTTGGATTAAAGAGGTTGAATCCAGGTTACCTGTGTCGGTCTGGGTTCATCAGCATCATGGGAATCTGGAGAAGCTCCAGCCAGATCCCTTCACCAAGCTGTGGCACCATGAGACGGTTGCTTCGTTATAGATGTCATGTTGGTAATGCCATGAACGTCCCTTGATTCTGGTTGAACTAACCACAGCGCCAACTCATATATGGGGATAATGGTGCCAACAACGGCTTGGTTGCTGATGTCATTTCAGCAGTGTTGCAAAAATCATGACTCTGTTTAAATTGTAAAGCAGAAGCTAGCTATACTTTAGAGTGATGAAATACTGTGAGGATTCCACAATCACGGAAATGATTGGTGGAAACATTACATTGCAGGAAAGCCCCCTCATTGATGGCTATTGCCAGGGTTTCTAACAGAGATCCGAAACAAAAAAGATCAAGCATGAATCAGCAGCCCAATCTTGGTTATTCTGTCAAGAAATGCTTGGTACTGACTGTACACAGCGAGTGGGGCGTGGAAGGAAGAGCCCCAAGATTAACAGAGCTGGTCCTATCATTGTTGCTGTAACAAATGCGTATGAGCCGTATTCCAATGTCATGGTTGGGGCTGGTTGCCCAGCCGCATCAACCAATACTGACTATTTTTAGCCATACTTGAACCATCATCCATCATCCACCATCCACCATCATTGACCATCAATCCTTAACCATCATCAAGCGTCATCAACCATCATCAACCATCAATCCTTAACCATCATCAACCGTCATCAACCATCATCAACCATCAATCCTTAACCATCATCAACCGTCATCAACCATCACTAAGCATGACCAACCATCATCCATCATCATTTCACGATACTATCAGCACCAATGATCCATCCACGGATGCATCTTCCAGGCCCAAGCGCCAGAGCAGTGGCAAGCTCGGAGGAGGTCACGTAGCTTGTGCGTGGCTTTTTTTTGCAGCCACGTGCGGCGAAAATGTGGATGAATGGTGAGGAAATTTGGATGAAATCCGGCTGGCAATGACTGGTGATGGATGAAATTTGGAGGAAATCTGGCTAATCTGGATGAATGTGAGGTGAGTTTTGAGTCATTATGATTTTGATTTCTGTTGTCATTTTGCTATGTATGATGATTTGCTAGTATACACGAGGATGATTTCATGATGACCTGCTATATTAGGGATATGATCACAATGAGTGTTGGCAATGGTGTTGATGAGCTATTCATGAGCTGTGATGATGGTCATCATTGGCAATGATGTGCAGAATTCAACGATTCGTCCATCATTGGCAATGATTATCAGTTATCATTCATGATCATTGGTATCAGCCATTCATGATAGTTGACTGGAATAAACCAAGTTCTGGGCATATATAAGAAAGTATGGCAACGGTGATGACAATAAGAAGAGCAACAACAATAGAGTCAGCAACGCCGGACAAGTGTCATCCAAAGTAGCATGGAGATCAATCAAAGTGAATTCTTAATGTAGTTGAAGGTTTGTTGAAATTTACCGGTTCCCAACCTGCAATTTGAGATGACATGTCCACTTTGAGCATCCGTCGCGTGTGTCACGGAGATCTGGTTGATAATTTCAACGTGGCAATAGATCCAAAGATCAAAACAAATCATAACAAATCAAGATGATTCAAAAAAAACACATTTTCAAGATCCAAAAACTGAACCACCAGTCATCCACTAGTCATCCACCCGTCATCCCCCAGTCGCAGGGAAATCTCGGAGCGCAGTGGGTGCAGGTCTTTGTGGACTGAGCGGCATGAGCGGCGACCTGCGAGGCAGCTTGGGGGGTGGCCTTTCGAGCTGGGGCTCCCAGGTCGCGGCTCAGTGGCCCGCGGAAGCGAAGAATCGGAGATGGGAACTGACTCCATGATGGATCATGATGGATCATGATGGATCATGTGACTTCAGAGGATCCTCAGCTTTCGAAGTTGACAATGGTTGGCACCTTGTCCGGAAGAAAGGTGTGACACTTTTGCTATGGCCAGCTGCCAGCTTGGTGATAGACCTTTGTACCTCCCAAAACGGTCTTCACGAGCCCTTTGTCCCTGTGCAGATACCTTACCACACCCATGGAGGCAATGATAGTCACATATACAGTACAGTCGTCACTTGTCCCTTTGGCAAAGCTCCAGTGTTGTGTCGCCGAGGTTTGGCGGAGTTCGGAGAGGAGCATGCTGGTAGGAGGCAGCTGTGAAGATTTGGCGTTGCGATTATTGATGCGTCATGGTACTTGTTAAGATTCAGAGACTGTTTCTGTTTTCTTGTTGGGAGCTGTACGAAATTGGAATGACCAGAAATCTCTAGGGTGATTCACCACTGTGAACAACCAATGGATGTTAAAGAGGACCATTCAAAACCCATTCGCCTGCAATGAGATGTCAAAATCCCCACAACTATGCATAGCGGAAGTGTGGCTACCTTTAAATCTGACAGGACCCTTGGGTGTTGCACTTGAAATTAAGGCTTTTGGGTTTGGCCAGCTTTGGCATGGGAGTGGGGTGCCACCATGCACATATCCTGACTATTTGGGCTTCGTGACGCACCCCGAAGAAAGGGATCATGCTGGATGGAGCACCATATGTACCTGTGGTTACTCATCACATGGTCTGGGGGTACCCGAATAGATCGAGATCTATTAATCGCAGATAGTTGCCAAATAAGATTGGCTCTTACGAATGATTTTTCACAATGGTGAATATGACTATCAACCATTGAAAGTTGCGTCTTGATCCCGCCTTCCCAATGACAATTCTGACCACAAGTGTCATCATTAACAAAACCATCCATCAACATCAACCATGAATCGCTCAGCAGCCACGGGATCCATCCCTGGGATCACGACTGACCGTTGTCGTTGGCCGGTTCCCCGTTGACCTCGCAGCCGGTTGGAGGTTCTTCACCTGTACAGTGGGGCGGAAACCCAGCGCTGCGAAGTTCTTCTTGGACGACACAGATGAGGCGCCTTTTGGGGACGGACAGGTGCTCCTTTCGCTGGTTATGTCCACAGGCTGACACAACTTGGGACATGATGAAAATCAATGAAAATCATAAGATTCACTCGAAGTAAATGGTGGTTTCTCAATAGCTAGGGCTACCCCCAGTTCGTATCCAGTTGATGAACCGTCTATGACAATGAACCGTTCATTTTTGGGGTACCCCCTATGTTGAGACGCCCACAAATTGAAGTAATAGAAAGTAGAACTTGCGCAAGGCCAGGGCGGAAGTTTTCAATGGGAGGGAAATGTGATCCTAGAAAAGGTTCGGGGAATGTTCTGCCAAGAAGCAATATCAATTACTAGCTGGTGATTCTCAAGGAGCGATTCGGAGCCAGGGGTATCTCTAAATCCCTTTAAAGGGGGAGCGATTTAGAGCTACAGGGAGTGGTGAAACCAGATGGTAGATTATCACTATTGTATATAACATTTGATTACTATATAATTATTTCCGACGTCATCGTGATGGCCTTCATGGTCATTTCGTTGAATTCACACATCTTTTGTTCAGCAACCGGTACAAACTTGAGGATGCAAATGTGGCTGGTTGTGTTTCAAGTTGGGTCATTTCCTTCGCCATTGGTTTGCTTGCTGCCTCCAGTTGGACATAACCACAGAAGGTAAGATTTGGGCACATGCGCTGTGAGATTGTTGTTTTGCATGTAGTCAGCCAAGCATAGTGACCAAGAACCAAGCGGGAAGTTCAGCTAAGACTTCAGGATAGAAACTGCCAGATGCGGATGGATGCTTTCCAGCAATTTATCAATCCTCTGCATGCCCTTTTCAGTAAATGGAAACAACTGTAGATTGTCTCTGCCAATGACTTCCCTTCCCTAAAGCTGTCTCATTCAGGGAAGTCTCCGAAGGGTTTTACAGCCTGTTTCTGTTGAAAGATCTGATGAGAAGTTGCTTTGGTACAAGTGACTCCTGGTGAATGGTGAGGCATGCAGACGTGCCGTATGATTTTGTTGTTCAAAAACATTTCTATATTGAACAAGTTTGCGAATGATTGTGTTTGCTGTTTTTCTTCGTTTTCGTTCCAAAATGTGGCGACCTGAAGATATATTATGAAGCTACGCATTCATGGCTAAACTGAACGGTTTGGGACTGGCATAAGGATACCTGGGTATAAAATGTCGTGTAATTACCAAATGTATTTCTCCAGTGCACCAACAGATTGCCAAGTCACTGCGAGCAATGCGATGAATATTTGAACTTGGTTTGGTTTTCCACCTAGTTGAGCATCATTTTGGTGGTCTCCTGCAGCTTTGATCACTTTGCGATGAAAAGCCACCAGTTTGGCCTTGAACGATTTGTGTTTGTTTGGGTCGGTCCAAGTCATGTAGCCATCATATTGGATAGTTATATGATATCAATCCAAAACCATTTCATGGTTTCTCAACAAAATAGGTTACCCCGAGGCTATGGTTGGCTTACTACTAAGAATGATAAGTGTCAATTACCATCAACAAGACTTATCTATGGTTGACAACTTGGGATGATGTTACTGCCTGAAACTCCACCGAAACATGGCCATTGCTGGTGAATGTTTCAGCGGCCTGAGGTTTCGGAGCTCCTGGCAAGTTTGAAGCAAGTGCAGGAGAAACAGAACAAGGCGCGGCGCTCTGCGACGCTGCGCCGAGCCGTTTCGATCACATCCGTTTCGGTCCCACGCTATTGGCCAAAATGATCAGATACAATTTGTAAGCTGACTAGTAGTCTAGTAGAATGTATTAGACAGGAGTAGAGCAGCTTCAAATTATATCACGATTTTTGTTTGATACAGTAAGTATGTAATTATTTGATATTAGTTATAGAGGTAAGCTATTATTGTAGACTAGTTCTGAGACAACATGTTGCAAAACATGTTTTCGGCATCTTCGATACTCCCGCGATGTTGGCTACGCTTGTTTTCCAGGTCCAACCTGCAACCGGCCCTTTTCTGTTTGGGCATGGTTGGGCCTGGTTCCACGGTTGGTGCTTCAGGAAAATCACAAGTTTCTGCAGCCCCGGAAGCTATGATAGGGAGATCCACAGTGATATACTTTATGTGGTAGATGAAATGAGGTACCTCGAGCTCCTTAACTTCATTGAATTTAACAAGTTGCTGTCATCGTACGCCAATTTACAATTTTATTGTATATCGTCAAGTACTCCAAAGACAGAATGAGTCAGATTCTGTAGAGTTTGTGGCGTCCCTCAGAAGGTTGGGTATTTGTGGTTTCCACTCATGATTATTGGTCACTTTGCTTGTAGACGATGCTTCTGTGCCTGTGTGTGTTTGCTTGTTTTTGGTATAAGAATGCATAGTAATTCACACGTTAGATACTGACCATACCACACATAGATGAATTCAGACAGGTTGTGTGTTTTACCCTACTGATGGATTTGATGACTCCGACAATAATGGAAGTGGGTCCGAGAGGCACACTTAAAAAGCTGCGCCTAAAATTGCCTGTATCGGTTCATGCGAGACCATTGCTGGGATAAACAGGAGAACTTGGACCAGTGCGGGTGGCTTATTGATATACCCTGTCCAAATGTACAACACTCAACACACCCTTAAGAAATACCACTATTATCGATTCATGGGTGTATTAGTGGTCTATGAATAGAGGGTAATACCGATATATCTTACTATATCAATTCATTAACACCGTTTAATAAACCTACATTGATGGCTTATGAACTCACGTCCCCATTGACCCACCACGGCACTGACTTCTGCGCCAGGAGAGCAATATTGGCACCTGGTCTGGCGGAGATAAAGGCGGGGCATGGGGTTGGACGAAACCCCGAGATGAAAAGCAACAGGGCTAGCCACTATACCTAGAGTTGGTACACTTAAGAGTAGCTCACAGTAAGGAATGGTTCATGACATGATTGGGGGGCTTAGCAATGATTTGCCTGGGTTGGGGATGGTGTATATGTCCCCATCCGCGAGATTATCATTTCAACTAGGGAAATGCCTGCAGTTTTGGGGTACCTCCAGTTTGCGACCATGTGAAATGCTTTTAAGGACCACGGTTTCGTGCCTCTCATCGTCTCGTCCGAAACTGCCAGGGAGTGCTATGGGCCTGCCATCTTTCAGTGGCTTTTCGCCTTGAGTTTCACTGAGAAATCAATGATTCTTGATCAGAACACTAGTTGACGCACACAATGCAATCAAAATAATTTTTGAGATTATTGATTAAAGTATTAGATTAACTTGGAACGTATAACAAACCTGAAACCCAAATTAACAATTGTGGTACCACTAAATTATTTATCTTGAGATATTTTCTGTAATCCCATTGGAATGCTGTGTAATTTTGATCTATCTAGATAATTTGGATAGGTATATATTATTGGAAATTATGTACCATTTAATCCATTTATAAAACTAAATTTGCTTGAATTTGCTTGGTGGTAAAAAAACAATAAATTAATTACTTTACTTCCTGTGATCCCCACCATTACATGCACATTTGCCACAGGTCTATCTGGCATAGCTTCTGGCATTCGATCTGTCATAGCTTTTGGCATTGAATCTGGCATAGCTTTTGGCATTTGATTTTACATAGCTTTTGGCATTCTATCTGGCATAGCTTTTGGCATTGTATCTGGCATAGCTTTTGGCATTCTATCTGGCATAGCTTTTGGCATTCTATCTGGCATAGTTTTTGGCATTCTATCTGGCACAGCTTTTGGCATTGTATCTGGCATAGCTTTTGGAATTGTATCTGGCATCGCTTTTGGCATTGTATCTGGCATAGCTTCTGACATTCTATCTGGCATAGCTTCTGACATTCTATCTGGCATAGCTTTTGGCATTCTATCTGGCATAGCCTTTGGCAGAGGCGTTGAGGTCCGGCAGCAAACACGCAGCGTGGATGGTCGTGGTGGAGGTTCGGCAGCGAATACTCGGCGTGGATGGTCGTGGTTGAGGTCCGGTAGCGAATACTGGGCGTGGATGGTCGTGGTTGAGGTCCGGCAGCGAATACTCGGTGTGGATGGTCGTGGTTGAGGTCCGGCAGCGAACACTGGGCGTGGATGGTCGAAATTGAGGTCCGATAACGAAAATTGGGTATGGATGGTCGTAATTAAGATTAAAATCCGGTAAGAAAAA
>VSDK01006319.1:12261-26668 GCA_009767595.1 Symbiodinium kawagutii | reverse complement strand
TAGGAAAAAAAAAATATATATATAGAATTTAAAATTATATAAATTAATTAAAAATATAAATAATATATATAATTAAATATATAATTTTGAAATAATTTTTTAATTTAAATAAATTATATATTTTAATATTTAATATCTTAATTATATATGATATATTTGATATATTTTATAATTTCCTTATAAATAAAATTATATTCCTGGTATGGTTAATTTTCTAATTAAAATTGGTTTGTCCTAACCTTTTTTTGGGGGGATTCTTTACAAAATTAATGGGGCTAACCAGCTTTTCGAGATTATTCTCTACAAAATTGCAAAAATTCATGGATCATGGCATGTCCATGGGAACATAAAATTACTTCAAAATGCAGGTACCAGGGTTACCACTTAACAGCTATTTTCCTTTCAAATTTACTAAAAAATGTTCCTATGTTTTACTTTGTAGGTTATTTTTTAAATATTCCACTTATTTTACCAATATATTCCAGGGTTATAATAAATAATTTTTTAAAATTATACAGTTACCCCAAAATAACTAATTATTTTTTATTTTTCATAAAATCCAATATATTTTTTATCCCCTTAATTTTCCTTATAATTTCCCTGCCCAATCCAACATAGCAACCATTACAGTCGTGGGCCCTGAAGCAGGGTTTTATGCTCTATATAGCTAAATTAGGTTATATGCAGCTTGGCTGGTAATGGGCGGTCTTTTATATAAAGTATTATTTAATTTTCCTTATAATTTGGTTATATTTAGTTTAAATTAGTTAATATTATTTTAATATATTTTAATTAGTTTATTAATACCTATTTATTAAGAAAAAATAATATGGAATAAAAATAAATAATATAATATAATAGATTATTATAATATTTTAATTTTTAAAAATTTTAGGAAATTTTAGGGCTCCTAGGTATTATAATTTTTAATTTTCTAGAAAATTAATTAATATTATATTAATTATTTATTATTAATAAATAATTACATATTTTATTAGGTACTTCAAAAATGTTTAAAAAAAAATAATATATTATAATAAATTATTATAATATTCCATTTTTCAAAAGCTTTAGGAAGCTTTAGGACTCCTAAATATTATAACTTCTAACTTCTAGAGGATTAATCGGTAAAATTTTAGTTGCTTACTACTGATAGATGGTTATATATTTTATTAGATATTTCAAGAATATTAATAAAATAATATATTATAATGGGTTATTATAATATTTTATTTTCCAAAAACTTTAGGGCTCCTAAATATTATAACTTCTAATTTTCTAAAAAATTAATTAGTGCCATATTAGCTGTTTACTACTAGTAGAAGATTACATATTTTATTAGGTACTCCAAGAATATTAATAAAATAATATATTACAGTAGGTTATTATAGTATTCCATTTTCCAAAAGCTTTAGGGCTCCTACATATTATAATTTCTAATTTTCTAGAGGATTAATTAGTGCCATATTGGCTATTTACTGCTGGTGGATAATTACATGTTTACTTATTGGGTACTCCAGGAATATTGATAAAATAATATATTACAGTAGGTTATTATAGCATTCCATTTTCCAAAAGCTTTGGGGAGCTTTGGGGCTCCTAGATATTATAACTTCTAATTTTCTAGAGGATTAATTGGTGCCATGTTGGCTGCTTGCTGCTGGTGGATAATTACATGTTTATTTATTGGGTATTCCAGGAATGTTAACTAGATGTTATTAACTTCTGATTTTCTAGAGGATTGATTGGCGCCGTTTGCAGTCACGGGCCAGTGCCCCAAAGGCCCCCTGCTTGGCTGGAAATGTAAACATGGGCGAGGATGCTCGAGGTTCACCGCTGACATCAAACGATGACATGGTTTTCTATGTTTTCTCTGTTTGTTAATTAAAAATTGCAGTACCTAACCCCAAAATGCATACATCATATTCTCTAAAAACTTGATGGTCATTAGGTCATTAGGTCTGATTTTAGCAAGCAAGCCATCACTAGAAAATCAAGGGACCTAAGGTGTCTAAAAAAATGATACTCATAACCTCAAGTAACCCAAGAACAAAGGTAGAGAGGTGTAAAAATAATAGGCTTAAACAAACGCTGACGTTATTAATTTTTTAGAGGTTATTTCAAGGGGGATGTTTTACATATATATATATATTCTATTTTATAAATCTATTTTTCGCGGCTTTATAAGCTTATCTTGCGCGTACATTTCATTTCCAGTAACCTCTGCACCTCAGTCCAATTGCGCTGCCATGGCCACCAATCTTTCGCTTGTCCAACACTGTTGACAGTGAAGGAACCAAACCTTCATTCGCTCACAACACCTCAGAAATTCACCAATGGAAGTTGTAACGTATATCTGCATTAGCCTACCTCGTTCTTCAGTAACACTAGATTGATAATGGTGATAGCAAGGCCTGACGGCGCAGTAACACTCCAACCATAGATTTTCACCATGGAAAACTCGCCGGACACTGTAAATGCAAACCAGAGCAGGCATCCATCGAATGAATCGAATGGAGATTTTTATTCGCCACTAGAGTAAACCACCAGTTGTTCTTGTCCATTTTCATGCACTGCAAACATCCAGAAACCTGTCATGTGAAGCATCAACCACTGTAAACCACCGCTCGCATCCTTGCGCTTTCCAGTGAGCCACCGGCATCTGCTCAGTGCGGCACCTAGTTTTGTAGGGCGGTCAAAGCCCTCACCAGAGCCTCGACAGCACAGCTCCCTTCAACCAGTTCTCACCCAGCCATCAGTGGCCTGGTCACCAGTGGCCTTTCTCACCAGTTGAGCACTTAAGGGCCTACTGACAGCCAAGCAAACTGCGAATATAAGGATCAAACGATCATCAGGCCGAATGTAACCAATTCTGTGATGATACAGCCGTTGTACGGATGATAATGACTGATGATGGTTCAAGACTATTTGGATGATCCTCTTGATTATCAACAGTGATTCAAACCCATCCGCGCGTTTCTGTAAGAGTTCCTGATGAAATATGCAGGGTTTGGAAAGATGTGGAATCTGTATGGGCTCCAATCAATTTCCCAAACCAGTGGTGCAGAATCAAACATTGCGTGCCATAGCACCAGCTGGTTGATAGATATTGATATAATGACCATGGACATTAATGTAGCATAATGTAGCGGATGATGTACATATACATATAATATACATACATATGTTCATCTCCAGCATCTATGCCAGTGAGATCATCTTATGATTTCAAAATCATCCAACATTAATCATTTCTAGTGATAAACCATCCATTTTCGTGGGTCCCCAAGGCTTGAGAAACTGCCATAGCAGTGAAATACTCATGGACCTGGGTCATGCTCAGTTGACTGAACAAACACGCCACGGGAAGCTCATCTGGTGGATTCTGTCTTGCCCTTGAGGCCAGGTAGCGATCCTCGAAAGATCGCAGTGCTAAACGGGATTCCCAACAATCATGCTTAATGATGCGTAGTGATGGTGAATGAATGCTGGGCAATGACGGGTAAAGGATGGCTAAGGATGGCTAATGATGCTTAATGGTTGATGAGGATTGATGATGGCTTATAGTTTATAGTAGTCATGGCCACTAGGCCACTATGGTGGACTATGATCGTGAATGACACTGGTTGATGGTGGTGAATAGCGGTGAATAGCAGCAGCTTGGCCAACTTTCAGGTGCCGAAGGGGCCTCTTGTTGAACCACCAAATCCTTCATGCTCTGCAACATGCCCTTTGCCTGACACAGCAGCTCTGCAACAGACATCTGCCAAGCAAATTTCATGTTGGACTCTTCATGGGGTTTAAAATTGGTTTTGTTTCCTATAAGCGTGGTCATAAGCCCGAAAAGCTATCTGAACTAACCCCTGAAACCACTTTCTGACTTTAAGTCATTAAAAACATGGTGGACTTTCCATTGCCAAACCAGAGTCAATTGCAGGGTCGAATTTCGGCACTCACATGGCTTCTTACTTCATGGATTGACTCATGGGTTCGTACCAATGATTGCTTGTACCCACATTTACTCGTAGTGAATGATCACAGGCCGCAAAGGGTACCACCTGCATAGTTCCAGGATCCGTGGTATCCGTCACATCAAACAACAAGTGCTTGGCTCATGATGATGCTGAATGATGTTTCATCACTTCATAGTGATGGAAAATCATGAACAATGAATGGCGCACTACTACTAGTTGGCTCATGGTGAATGAGCTCATAGTGAAGGTACGGTAAACCAGCCATTTTCGAGGCCATGACCATGCACCGCCCATGACCCGGGGCCTTCTCAGCCAGTTCCGGTAAGCTCGCAGGCACCTGTAAGCTGCCGTTGCATGAGTGAACTGTCATGGCTACTATGGTGTACCTCCAAGACTAGTGGTTTCTCTAGAAATAATGCTATATGTCATTGGATGGTTTGTAGGTACCACCATTTATGGACAAGCCCCATATCAAACAAACAGGATTGAATTTACAATTGGAAATCTATGGTGAATAACGGCTAGTAGCGGTTAGATAACAATACAACCACCAACCATAGCTTCCCAGAAATTACGAGTGACTTACCTGCTCAAATACTAGAGTCCTTCATCAATCTGGATCTCTCGTTTACAAGAGTGAAGTAGCCTCCAAACAACTACCATCGACATGGATGATCGAAATCTGGTTGGTCGTTCTCACCCCTTTGAACAATAAATAACAAGCAACCCACCATGCCAAAATATCCCAAATACCAACAAAATAAAACATGTTTTATAGCAGCAAGCATAATATGAATTTTCCAAATGAAACCCCAATTCTCCAGGTACCCTTTCAACATACCCCTGTAAAACATTGGGGAACGACCAAATTTTGGGGCACACCATTTATGAACGTTCCCGTAGATCATGGGTGGTAGGCAAATATTGTGTCGGTTTGGTTGTAATTGCTCCATGTTGCAATATTCACCACTGATATTTCATCTAAGTTGAACAATTTTGAATCCATTTGATCGACGATTCGATCGGATGAGAATCCCTGGCGCACCGCGGGCAACTATGTGTGGGCTTGACTTGTGGCTTTTGATTGGCCGGGTGGCTGGTTGGCCGGGTTCGGTAGTTGGCTGCTTGGTGTGTCCCTGCTTCCTGCAGAGCAGTTGACCCAAACTAAACGTGGAAGTAAACCTGATTTAGGTACCGCTCGCGGAACTTTCCAATGGCACACAACATGGGTCAGGCGGGTTCATTACCGACCTACATAATGATTGGTTGCCTAGAGCCGGCACCTTTCATGAAAGGTGGGGGGGTCTCATTCTAGGCAAGTGAAATGCATTCATCTGTATATCCAAGCATGTGCCCTACAACATGAGCGTGCTGATGATCAATCCAACCATGAGTACAGCTGGTGTTTCTTGATTACTGGTACACTGACATCAAAAGCAAATGCAAAAACTAAGCAAGGGGGAGGGATCATGACCTAAAATGACCTGGAACACAACCTTGAGTCAACAGCTGTCGTACAAATACTCACATCTTCCTTGCTTATTATCCCACAATTTAGTCTGCGTGAATCTTCGTGATCTACGAATAGTAGCGCCCATGCGACAATGACCCATGAATCACCATGGGTTGTTCTCCTCACTTGTCTTTGCCATCCGAAGCCTTGCTTCAACAAACAATCACGTAGTGGGATGGCAAATGCCACTCTCGGATCCCATTCCCGATGTTGCAACAAAATTATCAAGCAACCACTCGTCACTGGATAGCGGTCTTGCCAAGGTAGTTGTACTGTTGGAAAAAAACAGAACTTGCATCTATTTTCATATACATACATATATCTATATCTATCTAAATAGATATACAAAGAGTACAAAAAAGCAAATTCCTGCAAAATACCAGTCAATGCCGGTTGCATCCCTAGCTTAAGTGGCTTTGTTTCCCTTATTGATGGCTCAAATGTTGGTAGCTCTTAACTGACTATGCCTGCTGTTGCCGTGTTTGTTGCCGTTCTTGTTGCTGCTTCTGTTCCGCTTCCTGCTGTAATGATGCTGGTTATCTCCATCACTGCTGCTTGGTTATCCCCGCGCGTTCCCTTAACATCACCGAGTCGTGAGTCGTCAGGCGTCCCACCTCGGCCGAAGACTCGGACCTGCGCAGCAGGCGAGGGGTGCTAAGGTCAGAGAACAAGAAGTCAGTAGAATCATGGGCCCCAGCCAGACCCCAGGAAAACGCAGCCAACAACTCACTGACAACAAGTCAGTAGCTCTCTTCAGTAAATTTTCTGGGAAATATCGATTCTACTGAGAACTGGCGGTGTGTGTTCAGAAAGCAACCAAGATAAGAGTGTCTACAATCAATGCCCAGGTACGAATGATGATTTCAATGACGACAATTCTCAAGTACCGGGGGTACCTTGCAACCGTTACAAAATCATCACCGAAGGAGGACGTTGAGCATAGTATGTGGGACTAGATCGGTAGAAAAAGACTAGTATAATTAAAATCGTTCTAGTGGTGGTTCTAATGATCTAGTTATAGTATTTCATACTCTTGTTCCAATGATCTAATGCTTGTTCAGTAGATCGGTACTTAACATTCTACTAATGCTGGGTGTCTCTTATATGTTTGTGGCATGTTTCACAAATCAATCAACTCTTCTAATCACTAATAACTAGTTGATATGGTATTGGCTATTCAGGCAGTTGATAGGAGTATGGCCATCGTCAACAGGGATTCATTGTAATGGTTTTAATCCAACTATGAACCAGTTGGATGTCTCGTTTTGATGGCTGAGTGGTTGAGAAGCACAAATAGCCAACAGTACCCACAATCTTCCGCTGTTCCTGCCAATCTAGTGATCCCCGCTTGCTTAGTGATTCCCAGTTGGTTCCTCGACCAACCACTGCTGACGACTAGTGGCCAGTAATCTTCAACCATAGTGACCACAGTAGTGTACTTAATTACTCTCTATTTGCCACAATTTTACTTTGACCACCAGTTTTATGCTGATTCACTATCAACCATAGATTTACTCACTAGTCTTGTGCTTAATAATGCGCTATTGTGCACACAACAAAAGGCTAGTTCTATGCTGATTCACTATTGACCAAGACTGGGATTCAAATGCTTAATGGTATATAATCACTTCAGCGGCATTAACTTGGAATAGTTATGCTTATTCACGAGTTAGTCATGACTTGTTTGCCATTATTATGTGTCTCTGGTTGGTGGTTTCAACCCCTATGAACAAATGAGTCAACCAACCATGTGCTAATACTTACCTTTGGGAAAATAAAACATGTCAATCAAACCACCAACCAGTCATTCCCATGCTTATTCACTAATCAGTCATCCACCAGTGATTCACTACTTGTTCACGAATTATTTGCCACTATCATGCTTATCCTCGTTGGCTCTTATCCCCTACCAGTATCATCAACCACTAAAAGTCCCTATCATTGCCACTACTTTGCATAACTGACTATGACTATAATTCCCTATCATTGCCACCACTTTGCTTATTCCGAAATTCCCATGGTGAACATCACCAGTTCTGCCATGGCCAACACGTGGCGACCCCAAAACATGGTCTTGGCGCCTGGAAGGCTCGACTGGTGCAGGTGCCTGGTTGCCGGGGCAGCGGTGAATTTCGGGCAGCACCTGTGGGTAGATGTTCACTTGGAAATGGAAAATCCATGAAAATAAAAGCAGTTGTTTCATGCATTTAACTCGGGAACCCCTGGAAAACAAGACATAAATTGGTACGATCCCGTGCTAGGTAACTCGACCGGGAGGTAGGTGTTGAGTAGCTATGGTTGAGATGGAGTTGGTTCTTATGTATATTCAACAGGAGTAACCAACTAAGTAACCAATTGAATATGGTTGAGATAGATGATTGTAAATTTGTAAATATGCCACATACAAGTGCTTGTACAACAGATACAACACATCCATAGTTGACCTATGGCTGATAACTGATAACTATCGATGATGACAATGGTTTGTTGTAGACGCATTTACACAGTTGAGATATGGTTGACACAAAGCGAACATCAATGATTATTTTCGGATGTAATTATCTACATCATAACAACGTTGCTATATGGTTGCTGTTGTTGTCATTAAACCAGTGGTTTCTCAATTGTTTCCTCTATCGTTTACTTATGTCGTGGCAATATATTCTGAATATCATTGTTCGTAATCAACTATCTGAGTAAAACGCTTGATATTTGTCCTTGGGGAGTCGTTCTTGTTGATGTTTGTGCCAGGTATGCTTTCTTGTAATTTTGGGTTTGCAAAAGTAAATCGGAATAGTTGTGAGAATTGCAACCAAACAATACCAAACACATCCAAACACACCAGGGAAGTTTATAACAAAACAGCTGCGATATCAAACACGTCCAGTCAGTCGGTAAACGTGCAGTTTCCGAGACCAATCTTCAGCACTGCATAATTCTCTGAAGAAAATGTACAGTATTCAGATTGGGGTTTTGGCCGATGTCGGGGGAAGTGATTAGCAGCGAAGAAGTGGATGAAACCACTGGACAATTTTGCAGGGAAGAACACCATGGGATTCCAAAATCACCCACAAATTACACAATTTGAATGAAGGCACCTGCAAATTTTGTAATCCAATTACTTTCACGCTGGAAGAATCCAGGTGTGCCAAATGCAAAAAACACACCACTTAGAAGATCCTACTCATGCAGCTTCGCGACGACGACCGCGTATGCTATGAACCGTGAGTTCGGGGGTCTAGCAGTCTACCAGCTAGGACCGGTTTCATATTGCACAGAAGTTCAGATCCCCTTGACTTAATGATCACAAATCGCAAACGGCATTTTCTTTTGCGTTTGCGGGCCAATACATGTGCCCTGCTTTTGATACTTTCATCTCAGAAACGTCTTGTAGATTCTTGGAGTCATCCTGGACCTCTTAATTGAATCAATTTTTGACCTTTCAACACTGATCTTGACGCCCTTACCATCGGTATACCAATGCAATTGGGAGGAGGAACCTAAATTTCAACAAGATCCAACAATGCTTCAAGTTTTTTTTCAATTTCAACTAGCTTTCTTTTAAAGATATGTAAAGAAACCTGGTGATCCATCTGCAGCCGGGGAAATCAATGGCGATCAATTGCCGCTGCTGCCCAGAAAGGCAGCAACTCATCCTCCGCCAGATCTCTTAGTCTCCGGGCCGTTGAGGCTGTACTACCTGTAGGGATCCGGGACAGCAAGCACAGGAAGAGCAGAATCAATGCAGGTAGCGCCCGGATGAGGTCCCCAAAATGGGGAAGCGGATGATTTGGAGTGACACGACTGGAGCAATCACAGAAACTCACGTGGCATCAAGATTTTCATCCACAGTCTGCTAGGCGATGAGACTTCTTCTTGTAATCATCCCTGTTTGACCACTTCAGCACTCTCTATATTTTTACATACAGGAACGAACATGCTTGACTTCACCATTCAGTGGCTTAAAGATTGAAGAACGAACTGTCTTGCTGGTTTCATTCATGTTCCTCGCGTAAAACAATTCTTGGTCCGTCATCTTAGGTGGTATTTGGGATACGACAATGTTGAAACAAAAAAACATGTCGCTCCTGATCTGTGTCACAACTCACTGCCCCGTGGCCACATGACCGAAACACTGCCATGGCCGGACCTGCTGCTTTGGCTGGAGGTGCCTGGCAGAGACAGCAGTTAGACAACATCCAACTACTTCGCACAATTAATACGACTCCAGGAAAGCACCACGCCGCAGAGTTGATTCTGGTTTTGAAGCAGAGTGCAAATCAAAACACAAAGAGGTGAGGCCAGGGAATTCGTTTGCATCGCTCCAAAAGCCACTTCTTAGAGCCTAAAGGATTACGGCATAGCTGCTGCCAACATCGGAGTGCTATGCAAATCAAACGCCTCGCAAGTTATTCTGACAACTGTGCAAAGTAACAGAACGTTTAATAACTGGTTCATTGGTGGCTAATGAGAAGTTGATAATTACAAAATAGCTGTATTTTTTTTCCTCAGCTGCACGCGGGGAATCTCAGGGCAAGTCCTTTTGTTATCGTAGCCAAGGAAGATGCAGTGGGTGCTCTCTATCATTCAAACTGCGGCCCGCATATCAGCCAATATGGCTGTGGGTTAAAGCCCCGTTCTCCTGGTTCCCCATCATTAGCCATTATTTTCCCTATAGTTTGTTGGATATTATCCACCATTATTGGTTGGTTAATATTGACCCAGAACCATATATGAATTCACCATTTATAGTAACCAACCATAGCTTTGGGGGTCGTCACTGGCGGATCGGTCGTTGTTCCACCCACATGCTTCGTCTGCCGGCGCCTTCATCGCAGTGGCTTTGGCCTTCTCATGCGGCTTCTTGGCCAAGGCCACCACCTGGGGACGCCGTGAACGGAAGCGTCGTGACGGGTGCGGAACCGACCCGGGATCTTTGTTGTGGGCGAAAACCAGTGGTCACCATGGTGGTTTACCTTGATTTATTGCGAGTGATTGTTTAGTGGTGCAATTCAATAACAAGAAGTTTTACAAGAATCAACCACAATGAATCATGGTGGCAACCATTGTTCCGTTCGTGTAGCTTTTGAATTACCATTTTTGAACACCATCGTTTACCAACATGTCCTTCACTGTTGACCCCTACAAGCAAGGTACGATCCTACGTTTGGCTTGCTAACAAGTACAATTGCATTCTTACATCTGCAATGCGACCATAAATATAGGCATGCACAGGCATTGACATATATGTGAAAATTACTATATTACCATTATGCACGTATGCATGCTTGCAAATATACACGCATACCTTCTTGATCCTTTTAGGTGGAATCCATGATCAGACGAAGACATCTAGGTCTCTTTTGGAGAAGTGAGGATCACACTTTTGAAAACAGTAAGCTGAAACCTTGAAAAAAAACAGGGTTTCCATTTTCCACGACTTCTGATAGATTACATGCTGCACGGGTTCGTAGATGTGGGTGGGGAGGCACATGGCCTGCAACTTGATGAGTCAGATGATGTGGCCCCTGCGATCGCCCGTGTCAATGGATGCACAAAAATGGGGTCCCCATGGGTACCCCGACACCTCCATGGCCACAACAAAGACAATCCAGGATGTGGGGGTTCGCCAACATACCAGATGTGCCGGGCATTGCCAACGATCCCCTAGGTACTCTGCAAGGTTACCCAAACCATTGATATGTCGAGAGGTATCCAAAAAGGGTGGAAACGAAGTGCCAGAGATTGTCTTTGGTCGGAAAGCCATCAACTTCCAGCGACAAACAGATTCGCGACATCCAATGCTCTGATCTCTCAAACTGACCTGCTTTCTCCGGGAAAGCTGAATTCACTGTTCGTTGATCATTCACCACCAATGCTTAATCTTCCATGTTAAAAACACTGCTTTTTCATTGGGTTGTCCTAGAAGGCTTGTGGGGAGCTTGGCTAAGCCCCCTTGTTGCACGTGCTGCGGCCCCGGCATCACGGCCGTTCTCTTGGTAGACGTCTACCTGACTGCTGCGGCGGCTGGTGTGGCCCGAGCACGATCTCACAATCTCGTATGGGATTTGGACACAACCATAACATGCATCATGTAGATGCGGAACATGACTATCTATACAGTACATTCATAAATGCATGTCCAATCGTGTATGCAAATTCATATCTCCAAAATGTGTGTAAGAACATCTCCAACATAAACATGCTCTGTGAGAACATTTCCAACAATGTGTGTAAGAACACCTTTGTATGCAAAATAGTATTCACAGAGTAGTTGAAAGTCATGTCTCAGCATCCAGGTAGTTTTGCTTTCTATTCTTGGGTGTTTATATGGCTATAGCTATTCCTACTGTTATCAAACATGGTCTTTATTATGAACTTTTGGAAACCGTCCAAAAACATAGTCTGAAATATGGCTGTATGTCAATACCCTCTACCCCTGGTGAACATCCCATAAATGTTTCGCAGGGTCATCATTGGGGATCGAGAGGTGCAATCATCTCAGCACTACTGTATCCGTGTCTTGATGCTCGATGACATTCAGCCATGAATCAGCCAACCATGAATAAGTAGAATCGTAAGTGCTAAACGTTGCTTTCGCAACAGTAGCAAACATAACTAATCAAGGATCAATCCTAACCATTGTTCATATGAATGAACACATTATCAAACAATCATTAGGCTAATACGATCCACTAATCATGAAGCTTGCAAGCTTGCTCAACCACCATCCATCAACAAGCACTGGCATGAAGGCGTGGCTCATGCCTTCTGGTTCCACTTCCGCAGAAACTGCAGGGGGTCCGGCTCACCGGCCTCGCAGACTGGGGCATGGCACTCATGAAAATCATCACCTGGTCCCTGACCCTGCCCAGAGTTATTGACAAGGAACTCCCCGAACACCCGCATGGCAATGGCAACACAGTGCTTGGTTCATCGTGGGGGAAAAACCATGAGGGATGCTGACCATCTGCAAGACTTCTCAAGATACCAAGGTTGTTTAAACGCCTACCAGGGCACAAGACTCATCCTATAACCTGGCGACTCGCAGATTGGAATGGTGACAATCATCATTGCGACTAGAACCATGGTGGATCTTCCATTGCCAGGATGAACATCTGCAAAGGTTCTGCTTCAAACATGCCCATAATGTCAAGGAATGTCCAGGAAACACCTATATAGGAGGAGCTCCTGAATCCATGGCTTGAGATTGACACTATCTCTTGCACCATCCATCGGTCGCGCTGGTTACGAGAAAACAACCACCCAAGCTTCACATGTTTTCATCATCTTGAGCCGGTCCAAAACCGCTGCTTTTCTCTCCTTTGATTGCAAAAACCTCTCACAATTTGGCTGGTGTTTCCAGGAAACACTGGTTGGTGGTTGAACTACCCATATAAAAAAATATTGGCCAACCAACCATTGCTGATTATATAATCGCTAGGGAAAATCCAAAGTCGATCAAACCACCAACCAGAACATTAATCGCATACTTGAAGGGAGTTATTTGGAGCATCCTTTTCTAGTGCAAAATGTTCTGTAAGACACACCTGTTTGTCAAAGGTCTTTGAATCATGAAAGGTAAACTTTCCAGTTGTCTGTGAGTGAATTTGGAAGAATGTGAGCGATATCCAAGAATGGCAGGCAACTGGTTGATCAATCCTTGTGCTGAATCACTCTCTTTGGAACCCCCCAACAGCTCTGAGTTCCGGACCAAATGTGCTCCAGCAATTGTAAACCCCAAACTTATGTGCCCACCAAAAAGTGCTGGGCTGGTAGTTCCAACTTGGAACCACTAACTAACCATTCTAAGTGGGACCAAATGACCAAAGTAACCAAAACCTTTCATCAATGTACCACTGCGAAACTCATCAAAAAACAATTCAATCAATAGACCAAGTTGGGAACTGCTATTGACCATCAATTGACCCATTACCCATCGATTAACTATACGTTAAGCAAGAATTTATCATAAACCAATCACAAATCAACCGAAAAATGACGACAAATGACAAATTCAGCATAAATTTATCATAAAATCAATCATAAACTAACCATCAATCAAACACAAATGAACCATAAATCAATCATAAACGAATCATCAAGTCATCACCATACATGGACCAATCCTTCAACCCAAAGCTGCGGCTGCGGATCTGGGTTCGGAACCTGTTGGCAGTTGAAGGGCACCTTCCAGGCCGCCTGCCGTCGTGGGGGCGACCCATGGCCATGACCTGGTCATGGCTAGTGGAGTTGATGCGCTTCTGGTGGTTTCTTAGATTTTTTTCTAGGGGCATTATATATGGTTTGTACAAGTGATTTATATGGTTTGTATAGGGGAATTGTATGTTTTTTTTTAGGGGAGTTATATGGCTTTTATGGGGAATAATCACCAACAATAGTGATTAAACAACAATGGTGAAAAATCGGTGATAAAGGTTTTGTAGGGGAATGTACTGGTTAATAGGGGGTGATAACAAGCAATCTCAAGTCACTGGGGGAACCCCAGTTATCATCCGTTATAAATCGTTTATAGTAGTAAACTGTGCAGCTGTTTTAGGCTTCCCTATTTTGAGAAACAACCATATGATTTTCATAGATGTCATGTTTAATTATCATGTATAGTTGATGGCTATGATGTCCATAGATTCGAATTGTTGATGGGTACGGCTTAGATTCGAAGGTTGAGGAATGGGTTTTAGTAGATGTACTATGATGTTGTGCATTGTGCATCATAAGAATTCTGAAATATGATGTGTTCTGATTAACGGAAAGTCATATCACAATCGTTGGTCACCAATAGTGCAATGGCACAATGGTGAATGAATGCTTTCAAAGCTAATTCTGGTCAATTTGGTCCTTTGTACTGAGATATGCTGTCGAAGAAATCATACATGAAGTATCAGCCAGGAAGTATACG
>VSDK01006319.1:2261-7261 GCA_009767595.1 Symbiodinium kawagutii | reverse complement strand
AACTGTTCATCAGTAGACCTTAACATATATTATACACCAACATGCAAACAATCTTAACAATTACAAAGCATCATTGACCATTGCAAACCATCATCAACCATCCATAGCCGCTGCTAAGAACTATCAACAAATTGATGATCATCAACCATTCATAGCTTTCATTAAACATAATTATGACCAATATCAACGTTCATAATTGCTTTAAATCCCTTGTAAGGCAACTATAAAACCACCCATGAACCACAACTACTGAGCATCATTTACCACCAAACGTTACTTATTACCAAAAGTGATCATCATCAACCATTCTCAACGTACTGTCACTAGCCGTTACAAAAAACGTTTTAAATCGTGAGTAAGTATTCCCAACAAATGCCAACCATGTAAGGTTTGGATTATCTCCACCAGCTTCCAAATGATTAACCATGATTAATCATTCAAGTGAATGAGTGCTCATCATACAGTTCCTCAAAATGGGGGTACCCCAAAATGATCCAATATTAACCATCTATACTGATAAACCAACCATAGCTTTGGGGCCCCTCATTTTGCGAAACCACCATACTAACAAACGGCCTCAGCTCCAAACAAAGGAAAATAGAAAATGTCAATCAATGCACCAACCAGATATCATCTATGATTGCTGCTCATCTACGATTGCTTCTCATCTACGAATCGCTTATCATCAGTTCTCATCCCAATCCGAATGAATCATTTATGGTAGTAAGGTCCCACCTGTGAACCAGTAATAACCATCTATAAGTGTTCATCAATTTTCATCAGTTATTCACCATCTATTCTTGGGGGGTTTGGTCTTGGTTGTCCATGACAGGACTCAGCACAGTGTTGGCAAACCCGGGTCCCTCAGCTCCCCTGTTCACCAGCGAATTCCAACGGTTTCTTCACATGGCTGTGGGTCAAAACCCCGTACCCCTGGTTCCTCCATCATTAACCTTTGTGTTCCTTATTATTGCTGGTCATTATCCCCATCAGTTGGTTGGTGAATATTGACCCAAAGCCATATATAGCTGGTATATTGTCATTATTGTCGCTTGTTATCTCCTACTATTAACTGTTAACCACTTAGTTCACCATTGTTGTTGGTTACTATGAACCCAAAGCCAAATTGTTGGTATATATCCTCTATATAGTTGTTAGTTATCATCCCCTATCATTAACCATTATAGCCAGCTAGCTTACCATTAGTTGGTTGGTTAATATTGACCCAACTCGCCACATCTTCCCACGGTTCGCCTTCGGGTGCCGCGGCTTTGGGCGTCTCGGCCGCCACTTTCGCAGCCTCGGCGAAGCCGCGGCCCAGCTGGCGGAGGGGCCATGGTGAAGGGAAATGGATGTGAATTGATGGTTAATTGATGGTTGATTGATGTGAATTGGTGGTCAATTGATGTGAATTGGTGGTTGATTGATGTGAATTGGTGGTTGATTGATGATAATTGGTGGTTAATTGATGTGAATTGGTGGTTAATTGATGTGAATTGGTGGTTGATTGATGTGAATTGGTGGTTGATTGATGATAATTGGTGGTTAATTGATGTGAATTGGTGGTTAATTGATGTGAATTGGTGGTTGATTGATGTGAATTGGTGGTTGATTGATGATAATTGGTGGTTAATTGATGTGAATTGGTGGTTAATTGATGTGAATTGGTGGTTGATTGATGTGAATTGGTGGTTGATTGATGATAATTGGTGGTTAATTGATGTGAATTGGTGGTTGATTGATGTGAATTTGTGGTTAATTGATATCAAACTGGCTAGACACCCGGGCAACGACGCGAAGTCTTTTCTAGCCTTATGCTCAAGGGCCCTGTAGCCAAAACGTCGCGGGACGGAGAAATCTATACAACATAAGTCCCTAGTTTCACAACCTGGTGTCCAACTACCCTCACATCCAAGCAAGGATTGACACGCATCCTACTTTACAGGTGTGAAACTCACGGATCGGCCACAGAGCTCTCATCTGTGCTTCTTCGCTTCGGCTTTCGCTGTTCCGTCAGACAGACCGTGTACTGATTCGTGTCCAGGACCTTCATCATCAATGTCGCCTTCATCCTTTTGGTGAGGCAGTCAGCCAACATGGTCGAGGTATGTATCCATTGGAGCAAATCTCCTCCTCGTGGATAGATCCTCCAGGTCAATCTGTCTTCCTCTGTCCTCAAAGATTGTCTGATTGCGCGCATTTCGATTTCCAATCTTCGATCCTGACAGCGACCCATCAGCTCAGCATTCAAGTGCTTCACCAAACTCATGCAGTCAGAGAGGTTCAACTGGGGAATCACCTGTCGTGATACGTCCTCCCAGTCCTTCAGGGTCTTCAGGAAGCCCTTCATCTCTGACAAGACTGCTCTCAATCGGTCTCCTGATTCCATGGACGCTTGTAATGCGTACGTCTCACATTGGAGCGTAGCCCGACAAACTCGCTTGATTGTCGTGGAATTGAATCCAATTGGGTACAAATCAAACGTTGTTCTTCCTTCCTCCTTCAACTGTTGCAGCGGTGCAAGGAAGTGACATCTCCCTTGCTGGGAACGGCTTCCCTCTTCGCCATTGAAAGAGGCGTCTGAGATGCTCAGAACTCCGATGTCCTTCCACTCCATCAATCCGTACGGAAAGTGGATCTTGACATCGTCTCGAAACATTGTTGCCAGCTCAACGCACTTGTTGGCGTCCTTCAACGTCGCCACCGTGGCGCGTTTGATCTCAGACTGGAGTCGTGAGACAAAATACAGCAGGTCTGGCCGTCCCTGGCGAGCAATCCATGATAGAGAGCCAACCACTGACCTCAATTGAGCGAGATCTGATGGCGTGCACTCTTCACTGTTCGGCCTTCCCGCCTTCACTGGGATCGGTTTGATCCTTCTGGTATTGTCCACCACGTCAATGCTGATTCCACTGTCGGTTCGGCTAAAAGCCTTGCCGCAGTAACGGAAGTTGTCTTGCTCCTCACTGCCCATGTCAAAGCGCTTCAAGAGCGATTGCATGACCTTCTCTCCTTCCGGAAGGTAGGCAAATAGCAAGTCATCAACATGCGTGGTCATCACTGCCACTGTCCTTTCCTCATCCTGCTCATCCTCGGATGGCAGATTGTAAAAGTAGAATGCAGGGACAATGAGTGATGCTCGAAATCCCACTTCACGTGAGTCCTTGTCCAGTCTTTTGTAGAAGCCTCGTCCACTGTCGCACAAGCCATAGAGAGGCACCCTAATGGCAAGCAATTGCCAATGGGGTATATTCGGCAAACCTGACCCCTGTCGGGCGGTTCACCTGGGAATTACGCTGAGGTAACGTCGGCACTCCTCAAGGAGACGCCATGAGCCGCAGCCCACGCTGCCACCAGATGATGCGTTTCCATTTCCGATGTCGGCGCATCAGTCCTCAGCTGGCCCTGATCCTCAAAGTTACCGCACGACACTAGTCGCGCCTTCACTTTCGGAACGAAGTTGGGTTCATGCGCCTGGTGCGCGTTCTTGATCACCTCAACCCACTTCGACGGGATCACCGTGTGTCCCTCTCGGCCGAGCTTGTCCGCCATCTCTTGCTCGAGTGGCACAGCCGCTGAGTACTTCATGTACTTTCCCCACTCTGCTTCACGAGCAGCATCAATGAGGAGTTTCATCTCAGCAGATTCACTCTCGTAGTGCAAAGTCTTGGCTGACACTTCTTCTTCTTCTGGTTTCACTTCGCTCTGGACTTGGTCAGGAAATCTCTCACTCATGAAAGCAACAAACTTGGTCCTCTTGGGCATCTTGGGTACTCTCCATACTGATGTTCCAGTTCCGTCTGACCTTCGAATGGCGACGATTTCGTCGCTCCCATGCACAGCGGTATTCGCTGAATTCTGCTCTTCTGATCCGAGATTCTCCCGTCTCTGTCTTTCAAAGTGTTGTCTCAGCTGCACTGGGAGATCATCAAGCGAATCAAGAGCATTCGGCCACGCGGCAGGTGCCGGCGGGGTCCGTGATTCCTCCGATTCTTCCGGGGGTCCATCGGCCATTGCTCCCTGGCTCGATGGCATTTCAACGGGAAAACTGCTGGAAGCTCTCGGCCTTCCAGGAGTACCAGCATTGGTACTTTCAAGTCTTTGGCGCACATTTCGAGGTGCTGCACCAGATGGTGCCGAACGTCGTGTTGCGATCGTTCGCACTGCTCCTTCAGAGTCCTCATCCGGTACTCCATCATCATCCTCATCTTCCGCGTACGCCCCTTCGCCATCGACATTCATCGTGGCAGGTTGCTCCAGGATTCCTTCTCCTCCTGCTGGATTGCCTTCCTGTTGTTCAAAAGAACCCTCAGCAAACGAAGGTGTGTACTCTACGCTGTCTTCTCTTTCCATTTCTTCTTCTTTCTCTTCTGTTTGTGCTATCCTTGGCGCACGGGCATCGATGAATTTCTGTCCCTCATCGATCACTTCACTTGGCACAATCTCTTCTCCCTTCAGGATGGACTGTGCTAATGCTTCTGCATCAGTCGCAGGGCGTAGGCTATGCACTGAAACGAGAACAGGCACGTTCCTACAGAGCAGCCACACATCTCGACTCCCTTCGAAGCCAATGATCCGTGAGGCCGTAGACCACCTCACTCCTGATCCTTCGAGGTTGTTGTCTCGACGGTAGCAAACAGTATCTCCCACGGAGTACTGCATACTCACAGGAGATGCATTCTTCAACATCGCCCTTTGGACTCTTTTGCTGGTGTCCAAATGCACAAAGGCTTTTCGAGCCTCTACTCGTGCCATCTGCTGCATTGCAAAGATCGATTCAGGGTCGCACCTTTCTTCTAGTACGCCCAGGTCGCTCCATCCCTGCTCATCCATCACACTTGGTTGGATCCGATGTGAACGTCCTAACACCCACTGTGCCGGACTGAAGCCTCCGTGCCTCATCTGCTGATTCTTTGTTTGAGCAACCTCGGAAAGAACTTGGTCCACAGCATCCAGTCCCACTGGCTGTGTCACTGTGGCCACTTTCCGATAGAGTGGCC
>VSDK01006318.1:520174-602257 GCA_009767595.1 Symbiodinium kawagutii | reverse complement strand
CTCCTGATGAGACTTCCAAGAGGTGGACTACCCGGGGTAGATCCTGAAGCCCTCTTACTCATCAGAGTTCCAGTGTATGGTTTGTCAGACTCAGGCCGTGGTTTCTTCCTGCAATTGGATGAGGAAGCCAAGAAGGCTGGATTGACACCAAGCCGCATCTACGCTGCATTCTATTACTTGATGGTTGATGGAGTCTGTGAAGCCATGCTGACTACGCATGTCGATGACATCCTGTTTGCAGCAACAGAGAAAGGACAACCTGCGGTTGATCGCTTGTTGCAGAAGTTTGATCTTGGAGCGCAAGACAAGAAATCGTTCCGATACTGTGGAAAGCAGTTTTCAGAGGTTGAAGACACTGATGGAACAACAGCGATTACCATTGACGTGATTGACAATACTCGAAGGATCTCCGGAATCCCATTCGAAGCAACACGTCTGGGCACTGACCCGTTGGAGGCGTCTGAAGTGACGAACCTCCGGTCTGTGGTAGGAAGCCTGGCTTGGATAGCCAGACAGGCTCGCCCTGATATCGCCTACAAAGTGTCGAAGCTACAGACCTCGATCAAAGGAGCGACCTGCGCTACCTTAGCAGAAGCAAATCGTGCAGTAAACTTTGCTGTTGACAACATGGAGCTTGTGAAGCTCAGGTTTCCAGTTGGATGGATCGATTGGCAAGACTTCGCCATCCTGACCATCACCGACGCCTCGTTCAGCAACGAGCCCGGTTTCAAGTCACAGCAAGGACGTGCAACGTTCATTGCATCTGCTGCAGAGATCAAGTCCCAGACAGAGACATTGCGCGTTTTTCCTTTGTCGTTCTCCAGTACGACAATAAAGCGCGTCTGTCGCAGCACGCTACAGGCCGAAACGTATTCGTTACAGAGCGGCCTGGAAATTGGCGATAAATTGCGTGGACTTCTTGCAGAGGTTCAAGGCCACATCGTCAATTTGAAGCAGTGGGAAGAGCAGTCCCGAGAGAAGATCCCACACCTTGCTCTCACGGACTGCAGGTCATTGTCGGACCATCTGGACGCAGAGGTCCCAGCGAAGGTGACAGACAAACGTCTGGGAATTGAATTGAGGGCGATCCACGAAAACCTTTGGAAGGACGGACGTAGGACATTCCGATCCATGAAGGGAGGTGACCAAGTCCGTTGGACCTCTACTTCAACGATGGTTGCGGACGCGCTCACGAAGTTGATGCGACCAGATCTGCTGATAAAGGCCCTGAACAGCAATCTGATTCGTGTGGAAGGCATTGAGACGCATCGTGCCAAGAAGAAGCGCTGACTTAATTAATTTCGATGTACAGCACACATGACCCCTGAAGACTTGGTTGAGTGTGAAGAGAACCTAGTCACGCGCCAGGTTGTCATGTGTAATTCTCACATCCCCCGCTGACTTGGGCTCAATAGGGCCCTTGAGTCATTCGCGGCGCGCAAAACATGGAGTGCTGAGACATCGGACTGTCACGATACCGATCAGTTTCCATATCTGTTTGATGATGGTCAAAAGTGATGAATGATGGTAATGAATGGACAGTGACGATTAACAACTATGATACAGGTTGATGATTGTCCAGGATGGCGAATCCTGCTTAATGATGGTTAATCATGGATATATGATTGATTAATGATGGATAACAATGTTTAACAGCGGTTTACGAGGCTGACTAATTGATGATGTTCAATGATGGCTATATAACAAATATCAACAATGGTTCATTATATTCTGAAGCGTGGATGATGGTTAACGATGGGTAAAGGCGGTTAAAGATGATTAATGCTGGTCGATAGTGGTCCATCAATCTCCATAGTGGTTCATACCGGTCCGCAAAAGTTAAGCAAAGTCGATAATATGGTGGTCAACCGTTAAGTGATGTTTTATCAATTATGGCCATACAGCATGGTTTATCATCACTTAACTATGATTAATGCGTTAGCTAACAATGGTCACTAGTGGTGAAGTGATGTTATTTGCGGATGATAACATATCCCAATCAGCGATGATAGCCGGACAAGGCGCCAGGGGCCACCAGGCAGGGAGGGCTTCATGACCAAATGGTTTCTTCGAGCAGTGAGGCGATAAGGCTACTGCTCACTGTCATGCTTAGCCAATGCTTGGTAGCCAGGAACTAGCGATCTAGAAGGCTATTTGTGAGGCTCATTGTTTTTACTTAGCCATTTATGTTGAACTTCGAAGACTTAGAAAAATGATTGTCAGGAATGATATGCTCAGTGATCAATTGCTAGATAGTTTCTTTGCAGATACACTCCTGATTTGAGATAGCTTATGTGTTCGATCACACCTCGAATGTGGAATCTGCTCGAAGCCCTGTAAAAACAACAGAGGACTTTCAAAAGATGCCAAATATTGATTGCCAGCAACCCTGAGAACCTTAACGGACTGGTGGCTTCCGGGCTTTGACTGCTGCGCCATGGGTCCTGCGGCTTGGGAAGACAGCCACCTTCCATTGACCGCCTGCAATACAGATATCATCATTTGGGTACAAGTCCATGTCCTCTACATGCATGCATGCATGCACGTACGGACGTACGTACGTACATGCAGGCAGACAGACAGACAGACAGCGAGGCAGACAGGCAGACAGACAGACAGACAGCCAGGCAGACAGGCAGACAGACAGACAGACGTACATACA
Organism: Symbiodinium kawagutii; assembly: GCA_009767595.1. NCBI lineage: Eukaryota > Dinophyceae > Suessiales > Symbiodiniaceae > Symbiodinium > Symbiodinium kawagutii. The sequence goes on along the minus strand of VSDK01006318.1, from coordinate 599,595 downwards.
TACAGTACCTGCGTACATGTTTCATATATTTGTATTGAAGATATCTTCTGATATACTTTCTATACATATTTTGCGACCAGTGGTGAATTTAGAAAAACAATATCTACTGATACATGGTATTTTTTTTTGATATTGTCTCAAACATTTTTGACTCATGGTGACCAGTTCTAAGCTCTGCTACTCTTCAAGGCGCGGCGGCTTTCCATGGGCTTTCTCCGTCGCTGGAAGCGCGCCAGGTTGACGGAGACTGGGTCGCGCTCCTGGATGCGCCGCCGGACCGAATGACATCAATGCTTCGCTTCCATGGTTGGATGTGGCTGAATGTTTGGGATATGTTGGAAATGGAATGGTTGGAAATGGTTGGAAATGGTTGGTGATATTTTGTAAGCTCCATTTGCTGAGAAACCACGACTAGTGACTAGTTTTTCCCATTGACAGGTGTTGCACCATGAGGTTTTTGTGTGCATGTTTGACCATGGATCTATGAATGTCTAGGTCAAGGTTGCAGGAGAAAAATAGGTGTCGGAATTATTACAATTAGGTACCGTTACCTTAAAACTGTGAATACATATATTTTTGCTTGAATTCATACCACACGTATGCAGTACAAAGTTGTTGGATGTCGTGGTGTTAACAGTGCCCTGAGTGCGAAGGCTAACACGTTTTGCACACATTGCTTACTCAGCACCGATCTTAGATTGCGCTGTTTGCATGCGGCAAGTCCAAGAGATTGATCAACCACAGTATTGGAGATACACCAACAACATGACTGACATTTAGGAATTCTTAATGATGATTCATAGCTTCATAGCCCTGCAATAGCCATCATAGTCAATGATAACCCAAACTACTGATATCGATTGGTGAATGATGGCCAAAAGTGATTCATAATAGACTCTCACAGGAATGATCATGAGCCTTCAGGCATTTGTGAAAACTGCAATGCGCACAGCAGGAGACTGTGAAGGCAACAAGTTCTGCACCCGTTTTAGATGATGAGAGTCGAAGGTCGACCGGGACACCTGGGACAGCGATTTGCATAGAGATTCGGCGGAAAGTTTGGGTTTTGATTCTCACCACTGCCATCCGCTGCACTGATTGAATTCATATTGAATTCAATAAATTCTTCACAACTCAGACTGCCTTTTTTGTTTTCACAGCCATCACTGATGGGATAGCAATCACAAGACTTTCCTATTTGTGAACGGAAGGATATAACGGCTGCTATGATGAAGATGTTAAATCACCATGGATATTGCACTCTTGTGGCTTTGTGCAGCTTGTGTGTGTGTGTGTGTGCGTGCTACTTGCGAACTTATACGTGATATTCACACAGCTGACACCTCGCATCAAGGGTAGCATCCCAAAACGATGCTTTCCCATTGGTTCGAACCGCTGTGTTAGTGGTGGATGAGCTGACCTGATTGATGGCCAGTTCTTAGGTCTCAGTTTGTCAGAATCACAGACTGCAACCTGGCTTTTCGTTTGACAGACTGACAAGCAATATTTATGTTGTAACATATTATAACAATGTTGATTGTCACATTTTCATGATCATTTTTTTGACCACAACTACTTTTCCAGGGTTACAATAGGTTACAACCAACGATATTTGCGATCATGTTCGCAAGATCAAACTATAATTCTTGGGATGACACTGTAAATAGGTTCCAAGCATGGGTAGTCCCCGAGCCTTTGGTGGTAGAAGGCTCCCCAAGTCAGAGCAGCATCCTTCTACCCACTTTTGGGAAGGGACATGACAAAAGACAAATGGAAATATCATTACCAGGAGAACCAGTCTGAACCCCGTGGTGAAGCACAATTTGTGATCAGAAACTGCATCAACCCAACATCCACAAGCAATGTTGGCCTTCAGGTGGCACCCAAGCCTATAAGGGTCACGCAAACGGGGTTCCACAGCGTCAGGTTGATCATGGAGCCACTGCAAGAAGGCCGCGCGGTGATGTCCAGCTGCGGCTGGCGATACACAGGTGCGGCGAGTCCTGTCACCTTCAAACGGGGCACCCTGCTGGTTGTTGCCGGTGCAGTTGGTGAACTTTGGCGGATTCGTTTGTCAGTTGGGTAAGGGAAGCTCAGAAGAATCCGTAGTGCGGAGCTGAATTTGACATGCTTTACCGTCCCTTTGCTGCATGATACAGGCTGCACGCCCTGCGTTTCCACTGTTTTTTTGTTGCCAGTTTGTTGCATTGCTGAGATGGAGCATCTTAGGGCGGCAAATTTCACAGATGAGTTGCGTTTCTTATTTTTTGACAGCATCAAATCCGTATATAAAAAACGAACTAAAGGTCTGCCAAATAGGCAATTTTCATTGGTGGGACGGAGATGCGTAGGCTTGCGTAGGCAAAGTGGCGTAGGCATCGCGCTTGGGCAACCTGTTGGTATTTGACATGTGAGGTGTACAAAGTGCGCTCCGCAAAAGAAACATAACATAGACAGGGAGAAATAAGTTGAGAAAACAGCAACAACCCAGGAGGATCACAACGGATCACAAGGGATCACAACCATAGTTTACATGGCTCAGTTGGTGCACCGTCAATTGTTGAATATGTAGCAACATTCCAACAGCAGCTAGTTTCATCATGAATTTCGAGATGATAAGTCTGAATTACTTTTTTCCACAATTTATTTGGACGATTCGTAGTGTCCGTAAGAATGGAAAACACAAGATGTTGCGAAACCGTTGCTGCTGCAAACTGCAGACACCTTTTCCCGGGGGATTTCTTTTTGCAGGCGACGCTGCTGGTGAAGGCTTCTCCAAGTTTCTACGAGGCGTTACACGGCTCAGCAATGCCACAGCATTGCCAAAGTCTGACGGAGGCACTGCTTTGCGCTGAATGGAGGGAATTCACAAGTTGGGAATCTTAGCAACCAGATTTGTGTGTTTCTTGGAATAGGGGTAATGCAAACATGTATGGTTTATTACTATATACATATATATATATATATAACTGATTAATATTGGCTAATTTGGGGGTTCCCTGCTTTGAGGAAGCTCCATTTGGACCTCAGGAAATTGTCGGCATCAACGGAATGCGGTTCTCTTCGGTGACCATGTCCAGCGATGTCCAGCACTGTTGAGATGTTGGTGAAAGTGTGTAATCAATGCATCAATGGTCTGTCAGTTATGAGATGCTTTGGAAGTGACAATACACACACAAGTGTTGCGTTTGCAGTCAGTTACTGTACTAATTTGGTGATTGCTCAAAGTTGGGACCCACAAAAATGGATGGTTTATTATTCAAAATGATTGAACATTGGATGATTTTGGGCACCCCCCATTGTGAGAAACCACTGATTTAATTTTTTGATTTTCACTAGGATAATAAAGTCGGCTGAAGTCCAAAACAGATCATGCAACGCCATCAGGAATCGAAGGCAAGATGGGCATGGGATTGAACCTGCAGTGTTTTTAATCCGGAAACATATATCACTTGCACCTCAAAGTACGGATCACTTACGCTGACACGGCGTGTATTCGTTACGAAACCCAGTAGTTAAGTGCAAAAATGCTGACATGGCCGGAAACTATCACTATGAAGCATCATTGACGGCCTGGTTCATCAACGAGTCACCGCCTTTCTTAGCAAGTTGCTTGTGAGGCGTCGCGCCGCCGGCTTTGCTCGATTGGCCAGCTGGGGGAAGGGCAGTTCCGGCCAAATAGATTCGCAACAACATTGGTATTTGAAAGGATGAGCCAAGGAGGTATTAGGAGTGGCTGAACCAAATGGTAGACATTGATACAACAAGATCAGTTTGGTGGTTTTGATTTGTCTGTTGATCAATGATGCAACAATAACATTGATCCAACATCAGTTCATTCCCACTATCGGCAAACTATTTTAGCTCCTTGCAGTTTATTCTAAATAGAAGTGTGGATCCTACTGTAATTCCACGGTGCTTCACCACTTATGAATGAAGCAAAAGATACACAGTGTGTGTATATAAATATAGTATATATACATATATAGATAGGTAACTAGATAGATAGATAGACAGATAGAAAGGGTTCGAACGTAATTCCTTCTGGCAAACAACAAAAAAGCCATCATCGTAGCTTTTATGGGCGCAGCCGCATGGAAGCTGCAACATCCAGCCACGGGAAGCCATTGCTACAGCCTCCAGCCATCACCGATGACCTTGACCATTGATCGGTCTCCCCCTAACCCAAGGATATCTGTATGGTGTCCATGCTTGCGCAGACCACTGGCAGGCTGATGCGCCGCGCTGCAACTTTTGCTCAGACATGCTCCATTTTTGGTGATAACAAAAAACCTGGCCTGATTCATCCGTTGATCAGAGAGGACTGGGTAGCACACGTAGCTGGATTTGTTATCATCCGCCCCTAGCCTTGTTTCACAATGCATCTGGTCCGTGCTGCGGTATTCTTTTGCCTGTACCGCGTTGCAGAGACTGCAGATTTGTGCCTGCCAGATGCCGTATTGGAGATCGAACGTGCATACATCAAAGATGTCACGGGTGAAAACACGGAAATCCGCTTGATTGCCTACGACTGGCCATCCGCTGAGTTTGTGACGGCATTGAGCACCTTGACTAAGGGTGATGGAATTTTGACGACATGTAATATCTTAGAAAAGTGTTCACATATTAATTAGTACACAGACCAGGGCACACACACACAACTACCTTGTAGCATGTGCCCACACACACAGACATGTTCTTTTCAGCGGTAGGCAGGCACTTTAAGAATTCACATACGGGTATGCACATGTGAATTTAGTCGGTGTTTTGGTCTGCTCTATAGATGTCACAATCAGCAAAATTGAATTTGTTCCAATATATTTCTTCAGTCCCATGCAGCTGGCCGCCTTTTCAAATTCAATGGACAATCATTTTCTTGAGATGGCTGAACAAGCCGTGCAGGCAAGATTATGATTGGAGAGGCTTTGGGCTTAAAGGTGAAGATCAACGAAGCACGAGGTGTCCAGAATCTCGATGCAGTTCTATCCATCACCGGATGCAATTCGCTTGAATGTACTTCTCAAAATGTCACTCACGTGAGCCATGTTGCACTGGAGAGCTGGTTGGGAGCCTATGGTGGAGACTATGAGAGCTTCAAAGACCACCATCCGGACATCGTGCCCGAGGACTTAGGTTCCATGGGCTACCCTGGTGAGGAAGCCATGTTTGTCAGCCGGGCCGTCGTGGAAGATGCGTATGAGGAATCGGGGCATTCATTGAATTGGTACCGAAGTCACTTGGAAGTCTATCAGACGGCCCCGCTGGTGAGGGAGTTTGCTTGTCAGGAGGGGGTCGACAGGGGAAAGTGTGGAAGGGATTGCTTCCATACCAGGCTGTTTGAGATGCAGGGCGGATTCCGAGCGACAAGGGGGTCCCAAAGCATCAAATGGCTCTACAGTATCAACAAATAAATCTGAGTGAAGATGCACATCAACACACTATCAGTTCATCGAAGAGGGCAACTAATTTGAATGGATTTTTTTAAAGAATACATAAATATCAGAAGTAAAAATTGAGGTGCTTGAAAGCCATGTAGATCTGAACTGTCCAGCTGGTGGCTTGGACCTCATTTTTCCGACTCAGGTTACAACGTGTCCAAATCGTCAGCCCGGAAATATTTCAACTCGGTGCTGGATCTTCCAATCGAAGACTTCCACTTTTGCAACGGATTCGCACTGATCTGCTGCTGATTCCAGCTGGTAGTGGTGCAAAACCAACAACTGAGATTCAAAATTCTGAGGTACATCGCAACTGATGAATCCTCATGGGCAGTTGCAAAAGCACTGGGCCCCAGTTGTAAATCTATGTTAATCTAAGGTCTAAGGTAATGATTCTCCTTGCAAAAAGGTGGCAGTTGCAAAACAGTCAACATGGTCATGTTAAATCCATTGTTGATCCTAGGCGGTGTGGAATTCTTTTTGGTAGTGGTAAATCCGCGACATGGACTTGTGGGCGCCCTGTCAGCTGGACTCGATCTGAGGCAATGATTCTACAGGACTTACTGATGATAATCATTTGAAATACATATCTTTTCATATCTATGATCTTCTCATACCGCCTGTCATCTGAGGCAATGATTCTACGGTCATGTGGACTGACCCTCTTTTTCTGAACCACTACGCCCGCTGGAGCGGTGATACCGAAGGCCTTCTGAAGGCGCCGCTGCGATGTTTAACGCTCGAGCCTGTGGATGGAGGTGGTAACAGCAAACGAAAGCTGGATACTGATAGGATAGATATATTATGGTACATATTTAATATGTAGATAAGTTATATGATATGTAGATATATCACAACAGATTCATATTCAGATCACATATGTAGAGTTATTTCTAACAGTGAAATATAGTGAATCTTGTGAGGCGTTACTGGAATGCTTGTCGATGGGAATAGTTCGTTCCTTAATCACCCAAATGATTGTCCATTCGCCTTTATTCTTTCGCTTGGTCGCCTGACCCTACGACTTGGTTTGCGGCCTCCTTATGGTTGATGTCAACCAGTTAGCTACCCTGGTTGATCAACTGCTTCGCATTTGGTGTTTTAGGAGGATCATAACCAGCTCATGTTAATTTATAACCAGCACACCATTTGTTTGGAAATCCAACGTCCGACCATGGAAAATTGCAGTAGGTAGTTTGTCACAACAGATGGCAGAGACGATCAAAGATGTGTGTGCGTGGGTGTGTGTGTGTGTGTGTGTGTTTTTGTGTTTGTGTTTGTGTTTGTGTTTGTGTTTGTGTGTGTGTGTACGTTACTATTATGTTTCGCACAAAAAGCTGAGTTATTTTGGAAGAGTAGGCCAGTAGAGATCAGAGCGATGTGCAAAATCTGTACACCACCGTGGCGAGAAGCACACTTGCAGATCAAAATCGGAAAAATCTGAGAGGCTCGCGCCACTTTTCGAAGTTAAGTTCTGCAAAAAGTGCACGCCGCTGTGGAGAGAAGCCATTTGCAAGTCAAACTTGTAAGAACTATCGGTCTTAGATGTTCTTGGATGTTCAACGGAGACGGATTGAGATCCACATAGATACAGATAGAGACGGACAGAGAAAAACACCAGCAGACAAAAACACCAGTAGAGAAATCACCAGCAGAGAAAAAGCACAACCAGAAAGAAACAGAACACCAGAGAAAAACAACAGGAGACAAAGCAACAGCAGAAGAAAACAACAGCAGAGAAAGACACCAGCAGACAAAGACACCAGCAGACAAAAACACCAGTAGAGTTAGATAGAATGGTCATCATGTTTCATCATCACCATCAGTCAAATTAAGTCACCATCGAACATCGTTTACAATTATCATCCATCATCAATCCTCATCATCCATCATCATCCTCAGTGATCGTTTGTCACCATCAATCACCATCAATCACCATCAATCACCATCAATCACCATCAATCACCATCAAACATCATCAACCGTCAATCATCAGTCATTAGTCATCATCAATCATCAGCATTTATCAAAATCATCAAGTTCCGCCACCGGTATGCCCGGCAATGTTAGATATCACAAAGATCGGGGAGCTCAAGCAGTTGTCGAATTTTCAGAGGTTTGGAATCTCTTGGAGTCCACCGGGTGTCTGGAAACTTACCAGGTGGGAGACGGCTGGCATGCCAAGTGTGATGGCTTTGGTCGCTTTTGGCTGTCGCCGGCTTGCAGGTTCGGCAGGGTTGGGCCGGGGCGCTATCACATCACAATCACACACACACAATTACGACTGACCGACTCAATTGTTGGATGAACAGACTAAAGCTTGGATGGTCATCACTTCACATTTCCCCCTCTACCTTACCACTTGCTTGCTCAGATACTGGGCCTGAATCTTTCTATAGTTGTACGCGGGTGTGTCAATTTTTGGCCCAGGTGTTCCTGTCAATGGGCGCGTGCAGCAACGGCACACACACACACACAATTGAACGAAGCGAGGCAATTGCATACATAGACTATAAATATCACATACACTTTATAGGTAAACTGTTTGCCACGATATGAACCTAGTTGAATCGTGTACACACTGATTTGGTAGGTGTTCGGAAGGTTTCAAGGGGTCTTTTTTGAGGAAAGCTCTCTAGGACTTTTGACTTAAATGGAAGTTTGGGCTCACGAGGCTCACGGATAGCAAAAATAGCTCTTATGTATGCACATACAAATGTGGGTCTTTGCAATCTGGAGCTTTGAGCACTGCTCAAGTCTAGTTAGAAGTGGTATCCAGGCAGTCTATCACGATCCGGTCAGGACAAGAGCCAAACTGATGATTTGTCAACGATTTATCAACCAATTCTATGGGGAACTCCTGTCATCCAATGAATTTCTAAGGTTGCATCCCCTTGGGCAATGAATGGCTTTGTTCAGCTTAACGCATACTGATCGCCTTCACTCAAGAATGTGTCAGTCCGTTTTGTCTCATCTCACCCTGCATTGGCTTCTGTCCCTTCGCTTTTCACCGCAAAGGCACAATGTCTCTGAGTGCATTCCGCTCCTATCCAACGGGTATGGCTGGTTAGTGGATGCCTTCATGGCGTGGCAGCTTGCTTCTGAATATGGGCCGGGTAGCCAGAGCAATTATGGTCACGGCCTGGCTGTGGGATGCTTGAGCCAGTGACACATGAGCAGCTTCGAAAAACCTGTTATAAGTAGCTGGTAATCAGTCATCAACCATTGATGTTGTATATGTAGAGGACTACTATAGACTATATGAATGATTGCTGTGAGTCAGATGCAAGATATTTTTGGGGTTGATGCAAGAAATTTTAGATTGCGCTCTGGGAAGAAACACAAACATGACGAAATATTGTGACCTATAGCAATCCTGCTGCTTGATTTCCCACGGTTTGCTTGACATTGCCTTTGTACGTTGTGTGTCGCGTTTATGAATGGAGAAGAGATCAGAATTTGATGGGCTCCCAAAGACCAAACATGTTTGATGATTCCCAGCATGTTTCCAAGTGATGTCGGGCGTTGAGACCTTCGGTTCAAAGGTCCACAGCCTATGGTATCCCAGCAGCAGTGGGTATCGTGGCTCTGAAGTTTCCTTCGAGCACCTGGGCATCGGGGGAGTACTACTATTCCATGGCTCGGACGTTTCGAGTTTTGTCCTATTGGTATCGGCCTGATACTTCTCAGGCGCGGCTAAATTTGCGACAAAGATTAGGGAACATGCCTGGGTTTGGGCGAGGCTGGGCTTGGATTGAGATTTTGGCATTGAGCAACAGCCAAACAATCTCGACCGAAAGGCGATGCCATCCATGATCATCGAAGATGTAGTTTGTTACTGCCGCACTGGTGTTGGGGTGGGGTGGATGCTAGTGTTTGCTTGCAAGTGCCTTGCGATGTGCTACGCCTCGGATGGGGTGCGGGGTGGGGTGGGATGTGGACGTTCAGAACTGCACTTGTCTTTGAAATTGATGCCATGTCTCTGATGGGGTGGGCGGGGTGGGATATCTTTGCGGAGCGAGATGTATGCACATATTGGACTTGCAAAAAAGGCAGGCTAGTGAAGTTTCATTCATCGGACTGCTGATGTATTCGACATCACTGTACAGATTCTCCGCAGAGCAGAGTGGAGAAAAATGTGAAATCGCCGCTGTAATACGCCGCAAACTGCCTCCAAAAATAGCTTGTTTTGGACTTGCCAAAATTATTATGAAGTTGTATCTCGTGGAAGCACGAAGACATCTTTACATAAGTCGCATTGGAGCAGAGACACACACACACACAACGAAGAAGTGAGGATTCAAAAAATGGGTAAAACCAGCGTTTTCAAAACATCCATGCAAAATAGTCAATAACCAGTATGGTTTCGGTTCGTACGGCAGTCTGTCTTTTGATGCATTCCAGGCTTAGACACTGCCTACTTCTGATGTAGGGTGAGTGGCTACTTGGTACAGAACGTAACGAACGTTGACTTTCGATAGCTTGACGCTAGGTGGCCTTCAATCCATTGCCAATCATTTTTCCGGTTCACAGTGCCAGCGAATGGGCCGCTGGAAACAAACGCAGTGCTGCCCACGGCTCCTACATTGGCAAACTGGTGCATCGGCGTTTGCGCGAGCAATCTTTCAAGTTGGTCAGTTTCTTGGAGAATATGAAGTTGGAATTGGACGAGATGCAGGCATACCTGGCGAAGAAAGATGAGACGAACAGCTGGGAGGAAGTGGCTTGCGAGTGGATCACGTCGAATCGCGAAAGGTGGTTGTTGCGAAACTACAGTGCACTTGACTATATGCTGCTCTGTGCATCAGTTGGGAAAAATTGTTCAGTATGCTTAATGGCACCAATTGCAGACATCCCATTGTTCTACTTCTAGTCTGTATGGCATTTGCATGTTTTTGCGTTTGTTTGTTTGTTTGTTTGTTTGTCTGTCTGTCTGTCTGTCTGTCTGTTTGTTTATTTCTTTGTTTGTTTGTTTGTTTGTTTGTTTGTTTGTTTGTTTGTTTGTTTGTTTGTTGTTTGTTTGTTTGTTTGTTTGTTTGTTTGTTTGTTTGTTTGTTTGTTTGTTTGTTTGTTTGTGTGTGTGTGTGTGTGTTTGTTTGTTTGTTTGTTTGTTTGTTCGTTCGTTCGTTCGTTCGTTTGTTTGTTTGTTTGTTTGTTTGTTTGTTTGTTTGTTTGTTTAAGCGTTTGTATCTTTGATTGGTGTCAGTAGCAACCAGATACTCCAAAAAACAACTATCTGGGAGATTGCTTGTATTTTTATTTCTTCCTCTTCAAAGGATATCTTTCGCGCTTGGCAGGTCAGTGTTTCCAGCACCGTCAATGTTACAATCATCGAAGGGCTAAGAATGGGCACTATCGGTTTGTTGGCACCGGCACCGCAGGTGGACCAACTGGGTTCCCAAGGACACCACGTGCATTGCCGGCTTTGGCCTCGTGGATGTGGGAGGGGCCAGCGTGAGCTCGCGCGAGGCAGCCGTCGGCTGCAGCTTGTGCACTCCTGGAACGTCCTCGGAGGCCATGTTCGATGACATCGGCCGGACCTACACATGTCACTGGGCACCGTTTTTCCAGGGGTGAAGTTGCGGGTGGCTAAAGGAAAGATGGGAAGGGTAAAGTGACGCCTGCAACTTGATTACCATTTTTAGCAAACATAAAAACATTTTCTGTGTTTAGCATTTGGACATATGCTGTGTCATGGTTTCTGATCCAAACTCCGAGAAACCATATGACTGACTTCAATAGATCTCTTTTCTTAGGCATAGGAATTTCTGACATTGTCAGATCGCTCTTGAATTCTGCAATTGCTCTGAAATTTTCTTGCAAAAACTTCACATCATCATTTGTCCAATGCTTTGTCACATATTTTTCAGAATATTTCTTTGCATGCGCTGACGCTTTCCTACAGACATTGGGGAGGAGCAGGACACAGAGGGGGAGAGAAGGGAGGAGGATCTGGAGACATAAAATCTAGAGATCCTTGCCTCACATGTGAAATGGAGAACACCATTGCCGGACCGGTTGGTTATTGCGGGATGTTGCTTGCAGATTACTGCAATGGACAGTAGAGGCCCTTGATCCAATCTTCTGATGTTGCCTCAAAAGTCTCGATAGATATTGTGTTTCTGATGCACGTGCGACCCTATCACTTGCAGGATGCTCATTTCTTTTCTCAGATTTTTGGGTAAGAAATCAATTCTGATCGCTTCAAAGCTTTGAGTGGCCAAGGCGAGTTCTGCAGTGCGGGAAGTTACCAAGAACTCTCGGGGGAAACCTTGTGCATCAGCTGCCCAGCTGGCCGCATCGCGCCGGAAGAGGGACTTTCACAGTGTGAGGCTGGGGGTGCTGCCTGGGGACAACCATGAGCTGTGGTGCATCCAAGCAGCTGAGATCTAGCCATGAACAATCATGCAACGATCAGCTAGAGGTTCGTATTTTTCAAATTTACACACACACACACATATATATATATATATACATACACACATGCAAATGTATGTATGTATGTATGTACGTATGTACGTATGTAATGTAATGCAATGTAATGTAATGTAATGTAAAGTAAAGTAAAGTAATGTAATGTAACGTAACGTAATGTAAAGTAATGTAATGTAATGTAGTGTAGTGTAGTGTAGTGTAGTGTAATGTAATGTAATGTAATGTAAAGTAAAGTAAAGTAATGTAACGTAACGTAACGTAATGTAAAGTAATGTAATGTAATGTAATGTAATGTAATGTAATGTAGTGTAGTGTAGTGTAGTGTAGTGTAGTGTAATGTAATGTAATGTTATGTAATGTTATGTAATGTTATGTAATGTAATGTAACGTAACGTAATGTAATGTAATGTAATGTAATGTAATGTAGTGTAGTGTAGTGTAGTGTAGTGTAGTGTAAAGTAAAGTAAAGTAATGTAATGTAACGTAACGTAATGCAAAGTAATGTAATGTAATGTAATGTAATGTAATGTAGTGTAGTGTAGTGTAGTGTAGTGTAATGTAATGTTATGTAATGTTATGTAATGTTATGTAATGTAATGTAACGTAACGTAATGTAATGTAATGTAAAGTAAAGTAAAGTAATGTAATGTAACGTAACGTAATGTAAAGTAATGTAATGTAATGTAGTGTAGTGTAGTGTAGTGTAGTGTAATGTAATGTAATGTAATGTAAAGTAAAGTAAAGTAATGTAACGTAACGTAACGTAATGTAAAGTAATGTAATGTAATGTAATGTAATGTAATGTAATGTAGTGTAGTGTAGTGTAGTGTAGTGTAGTGTAATGTAATGTAATGTTATGTAATGTTATGTAATGTTATGTAATGTAATGTAACGTAACGTAATGTAATGTAATGTAATGTAATGTAATGTAGTGTAGTGTAGTGTAGTGTAGTGTAGTGTAAAGTAAAGTAAAGTAATGTAATGTAACGTAACGTAATGCAAAGTAATGTAATGTAATGTAATGTAATGTAATGTAGTGTAGTGTAGTGTAATGTAATGTTATGTAATGTTATGTTATGTTATGTATGTATGTATGTATGTATGTATGTATGTATGTATGTATGTATGTATGTATGTATGTATGTATGTATGTATGTATGTATGTATGTATGTATGTATGTATGTATGTATGTATGTATGTATGTATGTATGTATGTATGTATGTATGTATGTATGTATGTATGTATGTATGTATGTATGTATGTATGTATGTATGTATGTATGTATGTATGTATGTATGTATGTATGTATGTATGTATGTATGTATGTATGTATGTATGTATGTATGTATGTATGTATGTATGTATGTATGTATGTATGTATGTATGTATGTATGTATGTATGTATGTATGTATGTATGTATGTATGTATGTATGTATGTATGTATGTATGTATGTATGTATGTATGTATGTATGTATGTATGTATGTATGTATGTATGTATGTATGTATGTATGTATGTATGTATGTATGTATGTATATGCATATATATGTATATATGTATATACACATTGCTATTTGTGTGTGTAAACTGTAAACGCACTGTAGCCTTGTGCCACTGGTGCATCAGAGGCCATCACATCCAGGATGACCCCAAAGTTAAGCATTTTGACTGGGATGAGTTGACAAAAATGGAAGAAACACCTACCTGATCTCAGTAATGAAAACCATTCACACGCATACATGTAAATATTGACATGTACACGTATACACACATATACACTATATTCGACAACCGATGGATGAATGTGGCAAAGATTGAATGGAGTCCAACACGCACGTTTCCAGGCACGGTTCCTCTGGCGTAGTGTACTCCCCATTCAACAAACACATTGCAACGTCACCACTTGCGACGGGAAAACGAGGCGCTGAGTACAGTTTTCTCAGAAACCACGCTAAGACCGCGTCCGCGAATGACCATCCATGGCAAACACTTGTGCGTGATTGTAGGGTCATGAGTCATTATTACCTTGAATCAACCATTACAAAACATCATGAATCACAGTTTGCAGCAATCACACGATTGGGTCAACGAATCATTGAGTATCACCGTTAATTGGGCGTTCACTTTTCTAGCCAAACCTAATAGTCATTGACAATAGTAATTAAGCATGATTATAGAGTGATTGACTATTACAACCATGAAGTAAAATCATTGACGATTAACTATTCACCAACCAACCATTTTTTCAATGATAAGCTATCAAAATGAGACTGACCATCACCATCGACACCCTAAGCATTGACCACGGACTACGTCAGCATGTCACCATCAACACGTAGCACGTGAGGTGTCCAACTGCTTGAGGCCTGTCCACCTGGGACCTATGCCAACTCTTCAGGCCTCAAGAAATGCCAGGCGCGAGGATGGTACGAGGATGGTACGAGGGTATGCCACTGGGAACCTGGTGGCTCATGGTGAAACAGGACATGATGGTGTCGTTGAATGCTTGGTGGTGAATGACTCATGGTGAAACAATGATCAACGCATTTGTGATTACTGATTCATTATTATGAATGATGGGTATCATGCATTCGGAATGTTTTCTTGTGCTTCATCAAGATTGTTGTGGGTACCGGCGATTGACGGTCACTGAAATGCTTGCTAAATAGCAACTCCTTTTGCACAGCATGGTGGTTAATACATAGAAATACTGGTTAATTAAGCACCATTATCAAAATTGTGCTGAAGATGTTTGGTTAGTTGTCAAGATGTTTTTCAAAAGGGTCAATACTGTTCAATGTTCAAGAACGATTCATCATATTATGATATGATACATGATCATCAATCAGTCATCAAGCAACCATTATTAAACGATTGAGCCAGCCATTGATCAGCCATCGTACGCTCCTGGGAGGCCTGTGGATCCGATGACAGTCTCACTTGGACCACCAGTCGAAAGACAGAACTTCGTGGCAGTGAGCAGTGGATTGAGGCTGCGGATCCGATGCTGACGAGGGTCAATAATCATCAACCATAACACTATCATCAAGTATGATGTGGCTATAATGATTACAATGATAATAGGGATGAAGAATCACTAACCATGATTGTAGTATTATAATGACTTTTATGGTTGATGATACTGTTGTAGTAGCATAATAGTTGATGATTATCATAATCAACCCGCCGGACCGGAATCCGCGCTGGTAAAATACCGATTTTCTCTGAAAACGTCGTTTTCGCCTCACGTCATGAAAAACCTCTAAAAAATGACGTCGTTTTTTAGAGGTTTTTTGAACAAATCATTGTTGTCCCACAGGAAAATCCATATTTGCCATGAAAGAAGTCGGCACTTGAAGAAGCTCTTTTTTAGGCTCGCTGCAACGCGCGCACAGTCTCCTTGGCCAGGTTTTTGCAGCAGTGGATGTATCGCCACTGCCACACTTTACAGTAGAGCAGCAAGTCCTTGTGCTTTGCATGCAAGGACTTTGGAACATACTTCTTGCAAGATGACCACGCAGCATCAATCGTGCCAGTATGGCACAAGATAGTGCTGCGATTGCGTGTCACCCTCTTGACAAACTCACCTTTGTGATGAGCCACGGAGGAGTGCAAGATATTCAAATTCTTTGTCAAGCGGAAGTAACACTTTGCGCCATAGCCCCCAGCCCCCACAACCCACACCCACCCGTGCGTGACGTAGCCTCAACATCGTGCACAACGTACCACGAACGTCAACATGCCCCCAGCCCCCCCATACCACACCCACCCCTGAGTGTCGTAGCATCAAGCTCGTTCACAACGTACCACGAACGTCAACATGCCCCCAGCCCCCACAACCCACACCCACCCGTGCGTGACGTAGCATCAACATCGTGCACAACGTACCACGAACGTCAACATGCCCTCAGCCCCCCCAGGCCACACCCACCCGTGCGTGACGTAGCATCAACATCGTGCACAACGTACCACGAACGTCAACATGCCCCCAGCCCCCACAACCCACACCCACCCGTGTGACGTAGCATCAACATCGTGCACAACGTACCACGAACGTCAACATGCCCCCAGCCCCCCCAAACCACATCCAACCGTGCGTGACGTAGCATCAACATCGTGCACAACGTACCACGAACGTCAACATGCCCCCAGCCCGCCCAACCCACACCCAACCGTGCGTGACGTAGCATCAACACCGTGCACAACGTACCACGAACGTCAACATGCCCCCAGCCGCCCAACCCACACCCACCCGTGCGTGACGTAGCATCAACCTGAGATACGCAGTTGTTGCCGCAATGCAAAAACTGACGTTTCGTCAGCGCGATTTTCGGTCAGTAGGCATAATCAACTATGATGATTAGATGTAACAATCAATATTGGTCCAGGCTTGATACTACAATGATTGTTGTGATTGCAGACAAGAGCTATAGAATGCTTAATGGCTTATATGTAATGATTGTGGTTGACTCCTTAACGAGACTCCGAATGGTTTCGAGGAACCCATGAAGGCAGAAGCCCGAGCACTGAATAGCTTTAGCTAGGGTACATTTCACAACCTACGCATTTTGCACCGACCTATTCGAGAAATGGTCTTTGGGTGACGAGCAGTATTTGAAATCGGGGCAAATTGATGTACATCCTGGTGCGTTGCGAGTATCACTGTGAGCGCTGGAGGCAGACCTTTGTCTACAAACGTGCCAGCTATAAATATCACCAACTGAACGTTGACGATAGTGACATCGGTCACTTCCACACACACAGAATTGGTTGGTTCAACTTTGTTTCTACTTGATATTTGATCGGACAAAAGAAACCTATGGCAGATTATCTACGCTGGAAAGTATAGACCACCACTAGGTTTTACCGCAACTTTTTTCCACAACTTGTAAGTAACGCGACAGTCAAACATTTAGGTTCCAGGGTTCAAGAATATGTATCTTCCACGCCTTTGTGGTTTTCGACGGCAATTCTAGCCAATTGATTTGATTCCACAAGATTTCTGCGTACAGCTTAAACTGTTTCTGCATGGTTTCACTGAAAACTTCTGTGGTGTGTTTCATCCAGGTCCTGGAATCGAGCAGGTCGTTTGTCTTCTTTTTCTTGCTTGTTCCCCAGCTGGAAGCGAACTTGGGGTTCTTACTTCCAAAAGAAAGGGTCACTGTCGGTGAACTTTCCGGTGGTGCAGGGTGCTGCGCAGGGTGCTGTGAAGGTTGCTGATGCATTTGGCATGCCCTTGCTGGACTGAATCCCAGTGACAGAGTCTTTCCTCCAACCTTCTTGTAGGTGTTCTATCTGTGGTCTATGGCAGTGTAATTCTTGTTTTTCGATGTAACAGACTGTCAGTATTTGTCAGATGCCACTCAAGGGTGGCCCAAGTACTTAGAGCATCTCAGACCATCTCATTCTGAAGATTCGCAGGTTTTGTAGATCCCTTATGTCGGTCAGTCCCTACACAGGCCGTTCGTACAGTTAGTACAAGGCAAGTGACATATATAATTCAGAACGAGTAAGTGTCATTTCTGCCATGAAAGCTCTTTTGTCATCTCCCTCTCTCTCTCTCTTGACCTTTTTGCTCACGAGATATTTTTTATCTTCGCATCTCTCGTGGCAGTTCTTCTCAGTGTCATCTCTCATCACCGCTCAGTGCCATGTCTGTCATGACAGCTGTTTTGAGTGTCCAGGAAGCTCTTGCTGACATTTCTTCTCAAGGCACAACTATTTTTTCACGCCTCTTCTGAATGTCATCA
This sequence comes from Symbiodinium kawagutii, assembly GCA_009767595.1. Classification (NCBI taxonomy): domain Eukaryota; class Dinophyceae; order Suessiales; family Symbiodiniaceae; genus Symbiodinium; species Symbiodinium kawagutii. The sequence continues at coordinate 581,969 of VSDK01006318.1, read as the reverse complement.
CTCCTGGCATTTCTCGTCAGTGTCATCTCAGTCTTGACATCTCTTCTCGGCAGTTCTCTTCTGAGATCTCTTCTTGATGTGATTTTTTTGGCATCTTGTGCTTGGCTGTTGAAATGCTCGTAATACAGAAGTTTCATTTTGTTCATATCTACAGTAGAAGTAGCGTGAAGTAGCCGGATCGCTTCTGTCCGAACCACAAATAGAAAAACCGATTGAAGCTTGTTCTTTAGGGGCTAATGGTTGCCAACAATGACCGTCAAAAAGTGTTTGGGGTCGATGGCTGATGCTTTTTTTGGGAGGTGCGCTGAAGGATAACCCCCCAATCACATTGTCCTGCCATCTTGGCGCAGGTTGAAGCTGCAATCTCCGAGAATTTTTGCCATTGCATTCCCGGTTTCTATTTGTCCAAGAAAGATCACCGGTGCTACGAATGCACTGAAGGAGCATCATGTCCGGGCTCCAGTGAGGTTGAGATTGAGCCTGGATATTTCAGTTTTTCTGACGACCCTGGGTCCATCTATAAATGTTACCGAAGCTTGGCAGGACTGGAACGGTTGGAACTCAGGAGCTATTTCAAGGCATTAAGCTTAGTGTCAAGTTATTTTCCCGACATTTATTCCCCAACAGCGTAAGCTTATGGGGTCTTCAGCCCAGTTAAGCTCCGGTGTGAGCCGGTGCAGCTTCCAGGCTCAGGTTCCGGAGGTTCCGGAAGGTTCCGGGGAGTTCCGGTGCAGTTGCCAGGCAAGGTTCCGGAGAGTTCCGGAAGGTTCCGGGGAGTTCCGTTGTGGACGGTAGGCGAGGTTCCGGAAGGTTCCGCAGGGTTTTGGAAGGTTCCAAGGAGTTTGCCAGGCAAAGGTTGCGGAAGGTTCCGGGAAGGTTCCGGGGAGTTCTGGTGCAAAGGTTCCAGAAGGTTCCGGAGGGATCTGGAAAGTTCCGAGTTCCAGTGCAGATGGTTCCGGAAGGTTCCGAAAATTCCGGAAGTTTTCGGGGAGTCCAGTGCAGATGGCAGGCCAGGTTTTGGAAGGTTGCAGGAGGGTTCCGGAAGGTTCCAGGATGTCCGGTGCAGATGGTAGGCCAGGTTCCGGAAGGTTCCAGAGGGTTCCGGTAAGTTCGTGCAGATGTAAAGCAAGGTTCCGGAAGGTTCCGGGAAGTTGCGGTGCAGCTTCCAGTCTCAGGTTCCGGAGGTTCCGAAATGTTGTGGGGAGTTCAGGCAAGGTGGTGGAAAGTTCTGGAACGTTCTGGAAGTAAAACATGAGATTGCGCAGAAGCAGCCTGGGCGATATTTACACAAACTCAATGCATGCTTCTTAGGCATGCCATCGTGATCATGCCTCAGATTTCTTTGTTACACACCAATATGCTGCAAAAAAATACGCGCGGAATTATTCAGATCTGTGGCTCTTGCTGTTGGGGATACCACCTTAGCTTATTTTTTTTTGGATGAAGAAACAACACAACTTGTTGGGTGTCTTGTTTTGGTTTCTACCATCAGCAAGCTGAAACCGCACATAGCAAATAGTTGGGTGCGATTGTTTTGTCATAGGATGTTGTGTATGGATGCATATGGGTCATGCTTTTGCTAAATGCTGTTTGAAGGTCAAACCCATGTCCCGACCTGCCGCACACCCAGGAAACCCCTTATCCTGTCCTGGCGGTGCTCCTGGCACTTGTGCACTTGGTCGAGAAAACACCAGCGTGGCCTGCAGCGCGTGCATGGCTGGGCTGCATCCGACGGAGACAGGTTGTGAACCTTGCGCGGGACAGGACAACAATTCGGGGAGCGGGTCCGATTGAATTCACAGCAATGTTTGGTCAATGTGCATGGTGAATACAAGCAGTACCGCAACGGCCGCGGAAGTTTCCAGAATAGGAAAGCGAGGATGGAAGAGTTGGTTGTATGGAGGTGATGGCCTGATTGACTAATTAATTGATTGATAATGCTTGCGTATGATTCATGATTGATTGTGAGGATGGATTCTGACTGATGATGATGAATACCGACTGATGATAATGAATAATGACTGCTGCTGCTGATGATGGTGGTGGTGATGATGATGACTGACAGCTGGTGATAGTCACAATGATGATGATGATGATGATGATGATGATGATGATGATGATGATGATCATTATGATAATGATGATAATGATGATACTGATGATGATGATGATGATGACGGTGACGGTGACGGTGACGGTGGCGGTGATGATGATGATGATGATGATGATGATGATGATGATGATGATGATGATGATGATGATGATGATGATGATGACGATGATGATGATGATGATGATGATGATGACGGCTGCTTCTTCGGCTGATGATGATGATGATGATGATGATGATGATGATGATGACGGTGACGGTGACGGTGACGGTGACGGTGACGGTGGTGATGATGATGATGATGATGATGATGATGATGATGACGATGACGATGACGATGACGATGACGATGACGATGACGATGATGATGATGATGATGATGATGATGATGATGATGATGATGATGATGATGATGTCTATGATGATGTCTATGATGATCTAAAGTACCATGGTCTATGATAACTGCTGAGGACTAATCATGATTGCGATGGTTGACTGATGATTGGTGATGTTAAGTATGATGATGATTTGCGCTGTTGGTTGGTCGATGAATGCATGGACTGATGGTGAATGATGCAAACCAATTATGTTGACTAATGATCTTGACTATATAGTGATGTTGGTTTTGACCGATGGTAATCACGACTGTGATGTTGATGATGGCTGATTGATGATTGTTTGATGGTGATGATGGTGATGATGATGACGACTGACGACTTATGATTGATGACTGATAGTTGATGGTTGATGAGTGATGATCATGGTTGTGATGGTGTTGCTGCTGATGATGGTGGTGGTGGGGGTGGTCGTGTGATGATTGAGCATCATGTCCGCTGAAGGGAAACCCTTGAATATTAGAGTTGGGTATTGAGAGGTAGAATTTGACCTGGAAGAATGATTTTGTACGTATATAGGTATTTTTTGAAGCCAATATTGAACTAACTACTCTTGACTGAGAACCTAGATTGTGGCAAGTCCATGTTGATAAAGCACCGTTTACTTTGCCCGACAAGGGCCGTATACCCACTTTAGTATGGTTCTTTCATTTTTGCTACGTTTGCTTTGTTTTCAATACAAAACCTTTGTAAAATTTAATTGGGTTCCGTTGGTTTTCATAGTTTCCTCCTTTGTATCCCCTCGTGGGTATTTATGTTATCTTGGGCCCAGAAAGTCATTGATCAACTTCTCATGTGCCTAGATTTTATTGGATGCTCGGATGCGTGCAACCGCTTGTATTGGTGAATGGTCTGTAATATTCCCCAACAGCGTAAGCTTATGGGGTCTTCAGCCCAGTTAAGCTCCGGTGTGAGCCGGTGCAGCTTCCAGGCTCAGGTTCCGGAGGTTCCGGAAGGTTCCGGGGAGTTCCGGTGCAGTTGCCAGGCAAGGTTCCGGAGAGTTCCGGAAGGTTCCGGGGAGTTCCGTTGTGGACGGTAGGCGAGGTTCCGGAAGGTTCCGCAGGGTTTTGGAAGGTTCCAAGGAGTTTGCCAGGCAAAGGTTGCGGAAGGTTCCGGGAAGGTTCCGGGGAGTTCTGGTGCAAAGGTTCCAGAAGGTTCCGGAGGGATCTGGAAAGTTCCGAGTTCCAGTGCAGATGGTTCCGGAAGGTTCCGAAAATTCCGGAAGTTTTCGGGGAGTCCAGTGCAGATGGCAGGCCAGGTTTTGGAAGGTTGCAGGAGGGTTCCGGAAGGTTCCAGGATGTCCGGTGCAGATGGTAGGCCAGGTTCCGGAAGGTTCCAGAGGGTTCCGGTAAGTTCGTGCAGATGTAAAGCAAGGTTCCGGAAGGTTCCGGGAAGTTGCGGTGCAGCTTCCAGTCTCAGGTTCCGGAGGTTCCGAAATGTTGTGGGGAGTTCAGGCAAGGTGGTGGAAAGTTCTGGAACGTTCTGGAAGTAAAACATGAGATTGCGCAGAAGCAGCCTGGGCGATATTTACACAAACTCAATGCATGCTTCTTAGGCATGCCATCGTGATCATGCCTCAGATTTCTTTGTTACACACCAATATGCTGCAAAAAAATACGCGCGGAATTATTCAGATCTGTGGCTCTTGCTGTTGGGGATACCACCTTAGCTTATTTTGTATTAATTATATAATATGATTACACTTTCTATACATGGATCTACAACCAGGTGTGGCTGTGGATGTTCACGATTTTGTCAGCAATGTTTCGGCCTGCGACAGGACTATGTGCTGTTGATTCTGGTCTGCCTGACCATTTTTACAGTGACTGGTGGTTCCCACGCGTTTCTCCTTCTTACGCATGATGATAAGAGGCAAGTTGGCTTTGTGAAGGCGGGCATCTACATTGGTCAGCTGGCGGTCTCGGTGCAAGTCATTGTGGTGATGCGCAGGATGGATATCCAGTGGCGTGTGCGCTGGCTGAGCGACGAAATTCTTTGGTTTCCCCGGATGATACTGTTGGGCTGGTGCCGATGTGTGTGTGTGTGTGCGTGTGTGCACATGTGAGCAGCATATGATTTGCGTTTTTTTAGTGTTTGGAGATTCTGGGATACAAATACTATTAGTTGATGTGAAAACGTGGGCAAAGGGTTCACTCGGCCAGGGGAGATGTGTTCATCACTTTCCGACGAAATCACATCAATAACACCGTTGTTTATTTTTGGGCTAGAAGGTAAGGTGTTTGAACTTTTTCTGTGATGGACAACAAGAAGACAGCATATGCAGAAATACCCAATAGCCAGCACTGCACACAGGTTCATACCCGATTCTTTTCTTTGTTTTGTTTCGATGCACAATGATAAACCTTTGACCCGAGCATTGCGCGGAAGTGTTTTTTTGGAGCACTGAAGTTTCCTTCTCAGCGAAGCCAAGCAAATAAATAGATATGATGTGTCTCTCTCTCTCTCTATATATATATGCACACACTGTTTGCATGCATATTTGTATAATCTAATTCTGCCCCAATTATCTGCAGAATACTTGTGTATTGTACATGTTGCGGTGATTTGTTTATGTGTACACAGTACTTTTGCAAATTGCACAGGGTACGGAAGTAAGTGATGCACTGCGTTTTATCAGGATTTAGTTTGCACCGGAGAACAGTGGAAGTTCTTGGAGTACCCAATGAAGGATTTTGAGTTTGTCGTGAGATACAATCTAAACGAACGCAAAGAGTGGAAGTACATCAAACCTAGTCCATAATTGTGAATTGCTATGCTGGACAAAGATTGCTCCGTGCCTGCCTGAAACCTCGTTGACAATGGTCCGAATTTCTGACTGAATTAGTAAGTAGCAATGGTTCATAGTGGTGAATGAATTCAGTAGTAACCCAGGCTGTTCAGGCGTAGTTGTCACACCAGACATCAGGCCGAGACTATCAGGATGGCAGTGAGCATTCACAGTTGACCGGCAATTCTATTCAGTTGTTTGGATTGGATGTTTGGATTCAATTTCATCAGTATAGGACGTGCCTTTGCGGTTTTGGCAATATAAAAGAAAAAAAAATATATACATATTTATAGATGCATATATATATGTATATACATACATATGTGTGTGTTGTTACACTTCCCATCATTTTAGGTTGTAGCCACCCGCAACTGACCAAGGACCCTTTCCGGGCGTTCCTGAACGCCTTCAGTTTTATTTCTATGGAAGAGTTGATTAGTTCCCTCAACGCGGTCACTGGGCGTCTGCTTTGACTGTTCGGGGTGGTTTGACGATCGGAAAAGCAGTCGCTTATGGAATATGTCCCGGCAACACTTATGGAAAAGCAGTCACTTGTGGAAGCGAAAAGCCGTCAGTTTGCTGGTTTCAACGTCGATCTGAGGTGAGCTGCGTGACGCGCTTCAGTCCCACTTTGCAGTTTCTTTTTCAGACTGTGGCGGTTCCAATGGCCTTCATGACAGGACCCATCATCGTTCATTTGATGCACTGTTGCAGGGCAAGAAGAAGGATCAAAAGGGCCAAAAAGCAGGGAAGCAGATTGTATGTGCTTGGTGAGACATTCGGTATTTTGGCGGCAAAGTGGATTGTCACCTTGGAAAATTCCTGTTTATTCCTGTTTTGACAGGTTTGAGACACTTTTGTGGGCCCCTTGACAGTTTTTATTTCTTAAGACGGCCAGCAAGTATTTTAGACACCCCTAACGATAAGGTAGCGTATGTTTAGTCTGGCTCTGAAGTCGGGACTTCAGGGACGGAGTTCGTGGCAGGATGCGGGAAAGTAGCTGTCCCGAAACGCCTGTATTTTGTTGCCTGGTACTCCCCTTGTTGAATTCTTCCTGAAATATATATGTAGTTTTGCGGGGGTGGGACATTTGATTATCCGGATCATTCAATGGCAACGGGTCTTCTCGTAGTCCCCTTGTTGAATTTTTCATGAAACATAGACTTTTGCGGGGTTTGGACATTTGATTACCTTGATCAATGGGAACATTCCCCTTATTCAGTTCTTCATGAAACGTATAGTCTCGCAATGGTGGTGCATATGATTACCTTGATCCTTTCCCTATTGAATTCTTCATGAAACATATAGTCTTGCGAGGGTGGCATTTGATTAGCCTGATGATTCAATAGGAGCGGGTCTCGTGGCACTCCCCTTGTTGAATTCTGGATGAAACACATAGTTTTGCGGCGGTGGGACATTTGATTACCTTGATGATTCAATGATAGCAGGTCTCCTGGCACTATTCTTCATGCAACATATATTGCCGGGGTGAGACGTTTGATTACCCTGATCATTTAATGTTAGCGGGTCTTTTGGCATTGCGTTTTTTTTTTGCACACGGTTGTTCGGCAGTCAACAAGCAAGGGGCACGGCCTGATCCAAAAATGTAGCAGGAGACTGGTCTAGTCTCGACAATGTGTTGGAGATTGTGGAGCCTACGCTCAGCGCTTAAATGTGCTTGATGTTTATGCCCATGCACTTTTCACTCAATGCATGGGTTTTCTTTCCGGCAGGTTTCGCACATGATCTGTTTGATTTGTGACTGCATGACCCTGCCACATTCCAACAATTGATATGCACGCCTTTGAGCACGCACCCTATGTGTTTATACTTTTCTCTTTGACACATGAGTAGAGGCTCAACAAATGCAACCAATTCCTGGATACGGCAGCTTGTTTCCAGACGCTTTTTTCAAGAGAATGTGTGGTCATGTGCTGACAGGTCTTTCCAGAAGAATTGAATGAACTGCTTTGAGCTTCTGAATTGCCACCACGCGTTTGTGAAACAAAGTGACATTCGAGCATTTGCGTAGATTCCATACTTCTCGTGATACTCTTTAACAAGAAATGTTCAGAATCTTACAAATAATGATTTTCGCATGAAACTGCAGGAAAAAAGTCCCCAAGAGGACATAATCTGAGCCGATTATGTAACTTTTCCCCAAGGTCAACACGGTGAAAGAAAATGCATCGCATGAGGGAATCATATGAGTGTATGTTCCGTAAACGGTGAAATAGTTTTTTGAAAAGGCTATGTACATCAGATCATGTGTTGTTTTTGTTTTTGCTGTTGGTATGCTCTAAGATGTTCATCAGGTCCAGTGTTGGTTGGCGGTCCTTTCAAGACACTAGAGCTGCATTGGAGTCTTTACAGTAATTGTTCGTGCATACTACTTGGTTCCATTGGGTCAATTCATTGATATATTGCGTGCTCTTTTGATTCACTCTTATCGAATTCATGGCAGTTTTGCGGGTTTGTTTTGAAATGTCTCGATCAATCACAAAACATTGATCATTCTTGATGAGAAGCAACTACTTTTGGGATTTTTTGGTTGCACCATGCCCTGGACAGCCTCATATTCTGATGTGGTTTGCCAGCGTCTAGGACCCTGTGAATAGTATTGAATAGTGAGACTACAAATGGGAGGTGGGTGGTAGGTAGTGCAGGGTCTAGCCCGACTTGATCTCAGAGACTACCCCATGCCCCATCTCAGGTATGCTTTGCATGCTATTTTTCATAGTCCTTTGCACGGCTGTGTTGGAGCCCTTTGATTGCGTGAGTCATCCCAACCTTGCATTGACCATGAGAACGGCCACTGAAGTGCATTGCAATTTCAGGACAGACAAGGGACTGTCCTTTAGTGGATGCTGCACAGCTGTGTTCCTTACTCCACAGTTTTTCGATTGAAATTAGACCAGATTCTTTGAAATTAGACCCAAATTTCATCAATCCCGGTGCATGTGTGGTTGGCTCTTTTCAGAGCCACGTATTTTGAGAAGTGTTTTTCCTACATCCAGGTGCATGTATAAATACATATGTATATATACACATAATTAGTTCTCCTTACCTCAGTACTCAGTGTGCTCGAGCATTTGTGCTGTAGACTCTGTATAGAACTTTGGGATGAAGCTTTGCAGATTTATAGATCACCTTGACATCTCCCTTTGCCATTGAACCATGCTGCGCCGCCACAGGGAGGATCATTTGAGTTTGTCGCTGGTGGCGAGCTTCCTGACTCTTTTGCCTGTCGGTTTCGTCGCCTTCTGTGCATGGATTGTGCTGAAGGAGCTTCCAAAGCGACTTCATCGAATGGATGCGAAATTCCTTCGTTCCTTCTCATTTCTCATCTCCCGCTTCAGCCCAGGGAAGCAAGCATTTTCAATTTTCTTTTTGGTGAGGAACGCGGTTGTGGCAGCTGCACCCATCCTACCATCAGCTGACGCTGCATGTTTCTTGATTTTTGCAATGCTTTCTGCAAATTTATGCCTGACAGGGATGTTCCAACCTTGGTTGTCCGCGCTTGCCAATTACACAGACATGCTGGCAAATTTTGTTTTCCTCACCATCATCTTAAGTGGCGCCTTCTTCGTTGAAGCCTCAGATGGTTTGTGGGGCATGATTTTTTGCTCAGCGCTTGTGTCCATGGTCTTGGTGCTCTTCGCGGGCCTCTTTGTCTACACCTTGGTTGAGCATTTCATCCGAAAGCAAAGCAAAGATTATCATTTCTTCCTGACTCATCACAAACGAGCTTGCGGCAGCCTGGCTCGCATGATGAAAGTGGAACTCCAACAGCGCGGTTTCACGGTCTTTTTGGATACGGACGACCTGTCGTCATTGGTGAATCTTTTTTCCACATTGAGCCAAAATGTGGACACCGTGCTGGTCCTTGCCTCTCCGCACATTCTACATCGCAAGTGGTGTGTGGGTGAAATCGTTACTGCCAACATTCAGAAGGTGGAGACTGTGGTGCTTGCCTTACCCAATTTCCATTTTCCAGATGACCGATTCATTGATGCATTTGACAGCGTGGTGGGTGAATTGAAAGATTTGGCAGCTTTTGGACTTGGAAGGTCCGATGTGAAAGAGGGCTTAAGGACCCTGGCAGTTCGTGGAGAGACATGAACCATCAAAGTCCAATTTCATTTAACCAAAATCACGCCAGCATAGACCCAAATAGCAAGTGCATATTTTCTTTAAGGTTCTTTCTATTTCTACGAAGCGGTTGTTCAGCTTTGTCTTGGACAAAACAATTAGAGGAGCTCACCAAGAACGCCCCACCGTCAACAACATAACCACAGATCCAACATGATCCAACCCATGTAAAGCAGGTAACCAAGAAATCAAACGACCCTGTCCAACCAAACCAAGGTTGAATGGACAAACCGCCTAAAGGAGTCCACCAAAAGCACTGGGCCCGACTGGAAAGAACCAACGAAACCAGAGTACAGGACGCAACCCAAGAATGCTATTTGTTGTTATCCGTCTATTTTTTCTTGAGTTGTTTTGTCCTTGATATATATATATATATGTGTATATAGAGCATTGAAATATTCATCATTCAACCGGTTACTAACAGAAACAAGTGAAGACACGGATCCAGCAACAGCAGCAGCACCCTTTTGAAACATGTTGACACCTGTCCGGCAACAGCAGCAGCATCCACAACAGCAGCGGCACCCACCAGAAACATGGTAACACCTATCCGGCAACAGCAGCGGCACGCAAAACGGCAGCGGCAGGGCCGGAACATGTTGACACCGATGTGGCAACAGCAGCGGCGGCACCCACGGAAACATGTTGACACATATCCATGTTGACACCTATCCGGCAACAGCAGCACCCACAACAGCAGCGGCAGCCACCCGAAACATGGTGACACCTATCCAGCAACAGCAGCGGCACCCACAACAAGGGCGGCACCCACCAAATCATGTTGAACGCCGATAGTTTCGCTATTTGGGGAATAATGTAGTCAGGAAAAATGAGGCTCCAGATGCAGAAGATGTCCTAGTAGTCTATTTAGTCTCCTGACGGACGGTGAGTTCGTACCAATGAAAGGAAACCAGCCAGCTTTGACGTGTTTGCGTGAAACCTTACTGTTTGGTTTGTTGTTGCTGCTGCTATTTTTGTAGTTTTTCTTCTTGTTGGTTTTGGTGAGGTCTTTTGTTGTCAATGTTGTTATGTTTTTTGTCGTTGTGGTTTTCTATAATGTTGCCGTTGCTGTTTGTGCCGCTCGTTTTCGTCCCTATTGTTGATGTGGTTCTGGTTTGGTTGTTCTTTCTGTTGTTAACGGTTGCTGTTCTTAAGGATCACACTGTGCTTGTGATTATTATGATGACAGTTTTGTTTTGTTTTGTTGTCGCCTTTGTTGCCATTTCTTTACAGTAAGTGATTGCTCTAGCCGTGCTGGCGCAGCTGACCGCAGAGGAATCTGAAAGATCGGAAAACCATAACTCTCCCAGAACGGTTTGAAGACTTGAACATAATGGAACCTTGGCAGCGATTCGGTGTCTCGAGGCAGCGCTGGGCAACCAAAGGCATGAAGCGAATTCTGAGGTCTAAGGCAGTAGATCCAACATCAGTATGGCTATGGTGAATTCATGCTTCATGGAACTTGGCATTGTGACCACCGACATTGTTTGCATTATTGATATAGTATAGTCTATTGCCGTGTGGTGATTTTTCCAATCACTTCGGACTATGACTACACTTGAACTGGTCCAGATGTTTGGGATCGGGTTCAGCGACCGCGCTTTCCCAGGATGTGATGCAAGAACTCGTGCCTTCGAAAGCGCCTTCGGTAGCGCCTTCGAAAAGTTTTCTGATTTCTTCTCCGTCCGATGACTTGGACACCAGGAGTGCTTGTTTGATCTTGGCCAATCACAATGACTTGGAGGCGAACGTCGAAAGTGGCGAACGGTTCGTTGGTGGATTCGATTAGTTGGTTGATTCTTACAGAGAAGAAGGGCGCGTTCCAATTATAATTTTTACAATTCGAAATGTTGAAATTGTTACAATTATATATACATATAAATATATAGCCTGTGGATTGGTGTTATATGTAAGGTTCTGAATCACCTAGCCAGTCATTGATCCGTTTAGGATTGTAGCTATAGTCTTTCACCAACGAAGGCTACCATTGCCGCCGGACACACCGAACTCATTTCGCTACTCAGCTCCGTCTCTGGCTAGGCCTTGGCAACAGCACACGTTCTCAGGGTCTGGATGTTTCCACAGCTGGTGCAGCAGCGAATCCACGGACCATTTGTTCCCTCTCCGGATGAGCGGATCATGAATCTGGGGCAGGAAGGCATAAGGTTCTTGCTCATCGTGTGTACCAAGGACGCGGCGAACCATGAGAAGCCAAAATCAGCATCATTCATCAATCACCGTCACTAACAGCCATCGGTTAGCTGCCATATCAATCACATTCACGACAATCGAAGTTTCACGCATTTCAGGACTGTCTGGAAGCCCCCTCGATGATTGATTGGATGATCCAATCCTTCCATTTCGCATCGCAATGTCGAGTGTTTCCCGTGATTGGAGATGAAGATTTTCACATTCCGGGCGCGTCTGATGACTTCAACCGACTAGCTCAGAGTCCAAATGTGTTGGCGCAAGCAGAGAGTTCATCCGATTACATGTCGGTGATCAAGGTCCTCTTCACGCACATTGCCCCGCGCTTTTCGGCGCGATATTCGACTGAAGCGGCATTGAGACTTGCCCATTAATAGCGGGTTTCAGTGTTGTGTTCGTGACCCCTACTGTTCCTAGTGCTTCGGGAATGCAGCTGAATGGGGTTCGGGGTGCCGAACCGCCGCCGCCCAGGAAATCCAAGGCAAGGCAATTTCTCGAGAAAATTTTATCCTTATCAAGTCTCTCAAGGCTTTTATCCCATACACATACGTCCGCAGACTTCTCAGAACAGTTGAACGAAGTCAGAGCCTTGGACTAATGTTGGTACACCTTTGGGGTTTACATGTTGGACCAATCTGTTTCCAATAGCTTAAAATTCATGTGGGGGTTTCTCAAGTCATAGGGGTACCATCAACTCATCCAATATTTATCAGTATTGAGAATAAACCAGCCACTTTTATCATTTTTGGGGTACCCCCTATTTTGAGAAACCACCATGTGGATGATAGGCGGCTAATGGTAGAGTGGAACGCATCCTGGATCAGCGTTCCAGGATCCATGATTTGCTTGGCAAAACAGTCTGGGAATAGGAGCTCCAAGCTTGGCACATTTTCGCAAAAGAGGGGACCCCAAAAATGGTTGGTCTATTCATAGACAAGCACCAAATGATGATCAACACGTTGGATGATTTGGGGGTACCCCCATGGCTTCAGAAATGGCGAGTTGGGTCAAAACCCGGCTAGTCCCCCTGGTTCCCATCATTAACCAGGCTGTTTTCCCTATTAGTGTTGCTTAATATTGATACTTAATATTGACCCACTTTGCCTGTTAGTGTTGCTTAATATTGATACTTAATATTGACCCGTAGCCAAATCACCATTTTGTGTACTCACATTGGAATCAAATGGCAAACACTGTCGTCATGATGGGCGCCGCCCAACTTGGCAGATCGCCGGGCGACGGCCATTGCCAACTCCTCCCCCGGAAGTGATGACAATGGCGATTATGATTATGATCTGAGAGAGGAGATGATTCAGAAGGCTCTTTGAGAATTGATTCTTGGTTTGCCATTGAAATAACTGCTCAGCTTTGTAGATGATTCTTCAGGAACAAGTACATAGTGACGTAGTGGACAAATTATGCGTGTAGAAGAAATACATGCAAACCATCAGCAATTCATCAACAGCTTTCAATGCACAGTCCTGTGGATACCGTAGCACTTTGGTGCCAGCCTTTCGTAGCCACCAAGTGGTCACGAGTGGCCTTTTTTTCTGCCAGAGTCTAATGTGCAAACACAAGACGGCAGCAGCCACGAAAGCACCGACCGACAGTGCCCGAGAAAAAATCATCAACCGAACCAACCCATCGGAGCGGCTGCGACAAGCTATACGGATTGACGCTTTACAGCAGTGGGTCACCGCTGGCAATTAGGTACCAGTTTCATCAGCAGTGGCACTGGATGCCGCAGGTTGGACGGAGATTGGCCGAATCTTCTGGCATTTCTGTGCAGCATGTGCGCCCCCGGCGGTTGTTCACTCTGCTGGAGTAGTGGCCATGCTCCTGGTAGCTTGAGAAGCATTTGAGTGCGTTAGTGAGATGAGATAGGGCCAACAGTCAATGGAATACTTTGTCGAAATACTTGCAGGAAAGTTGCTTGGTAAGTCTCCCTATCTGTGGTAATTACTGCAACTCGGACAATATTGGTGGTTTACCTACTCAAACTGGACTAAACTTTTTTTTTATATTCCCATATTCTCAGTGATGCAACGAATTGCCTCTTTCGACATATCATGGTATGTACGATACCTCAGATGGTACCACCTTACCAATGGCATTAATGCTGAGAATTTTGGATCCTTTTGGCTAGTTTAGGTCGGTGGCGCTTGCTATTGCACCAGCTTGCAACTGAGCTATCAGCTATTTTTGATTCAGCTGCCGGTGAATTTACAATATGATCGTATAAGATCGCTATATCATATCCAACTATAGAAGCTAATGTGCCGTCATGAGTCCCAGGAGCATGGCAGCTTTTTTTTCGTTCTACTCCCTTTTATCAATTGTTGCATCCTATTTCATTGCTCATGAAGTTATTCATGTTGGTTGTATGGAAAAAAGGCTACAGAATTGAAAACATTTAGGGCTTTACTACGAAAGCCAGCCGTCAGGCTAGGCTGAAGTTGCTTTTTGCGAAAGAAGTGAGATTAGGGGGTCTGGGGGGCGGTGGGCCGAAAGCGAGTACAAAATCATGTTCTCAGGTGGTGATTTGGGTGTCCCAGCACATGCTTTTTTGAGGGGCATGTACCGCTGGGCGATTTGCCGACGGTTCCTTCGATTCCCCCTAGGCCCCACCCGAGGTGCCTCGGAAGGATGAAAAAAAGGAATGAGAAGAAGGAATGATGAAGAAGGAATGAAGTTTTGAGAAGAAGGAATCATGAGAAGAAGGAATGAGAAGAAAGAATGATGAGAAGAAGGAATGAGGAGGAGGAATGACAAGAAGGAATGCTGAAGAAGGAAGGGAACAGCGCAGCTGGTAGGACCCAGGGCCAGGGCCAGGGACGTGAAGTTTTAAAAAGCACATGCGTGAAAGCACATGCAAGACCAAATGCAATTTCTGGAAAAATGTGAACCATATACAACCTAAAAGGTGCCTCAAATGAGGCGCCTTCGTTTGAGGCACTTTTGGTACAACAAACATCTCACAGGAAACACGCAAAGAAAAATGAGAAGAAGGAATGATAGAGAGGAAATAATGAGGAAGGGATGAGAACAGCACAGTTGGTAGGACCGAGGGCCAAGGACATGAAGTTTCAGAAAACACATGGGTGAAAGCAAATGCAAGACCAAATGCAAGGGTGTGGAAAAATGTGAACGATATACAACCCAACTAGTGCCTCAAGTGAGGCGCCTTCCTTTGAGGCACTTTTGGCCCAACACAAATCTCGCAAAAAAACTGCAAACAATCTCGTCGGAATCAGAAGAATAATGATGAAGAAGGAATGCAGACAAGGAATGATGAAGAAGAGGAGAAGAAGGAATGATAAAGAAGGAATGATAAGAAGAATGATGAAGAAGGAACGAGAAAAAGGAGACCTCAACTACCAAGACCTGGCTTTCGTTCCCTCCCTCTCAGGTCCCAGTGTCTCCATTTCCGATAGAACTTTTATTCATTAAAACTGTTGTTTTTATATGGATATGATATGATTATTTAGTTAGTCGTAAAGTCACCAAATGTTAGAACAATGACCACTGGATAGCCATGTGATTACCCATTTCAATGGAGCTCAAGCCATGTTGTGTTTTCACCAATATGAACCCTGGCAAACCACTATAAACCATTGATATTTTATATGGCTACTACAATCATCCATAAGATGGCTATACCATTGACAAAGAGATCGCCATGAGCTAGCCAACCTGATCATCTTCCAGTCGCGCTCGCAGGCACTCTGCAAAACGAGTCTCCAGGAGTTGCAGAGTGAACTCATGGCAAATGATTGAAGTCCTGGAGACCACCCCCAAGCAACTTTATTGGATGTATCTACTTGGAAATTGTTTATATAGATTTTGCATAGCTAGCCTAGCTAATTAGAGTGAGAACTTCAGTTCCTTATCATTGCACATTCCAGGGTGTTTTCAGCTCCGAAAAGTTACAAATAGCACATCAAGGAGGTTCTGCAATAGTCTCGGCTCGAAACATTCAAACAAAAAAATCAGCAATGTTGAGAAACATTTTGCTCAACTTCTTCTCAGCCAGTTGAAACTTGCCATGTTTTGCTAGGAGTCAGGTGGAGATGTGCGTCGATCTGTCTTGTTTCATGTTCATGCGGGGTGTCACTGAGCTCTGAAAGGCCTTCAAAGCCCCTGGTTTCCTAGCAAAACGATCATTGCTTGGTGGGTCGAGTCAGTACTTTGGATCATTGAATCATTGATCAGACTTGAATCCGTGTGCTGTGACAGGTCGAGAAGCTTCGCAAACTCTCCGCACGTTTTGCGGAGATAGAAAGCGGAGCAGCAGGCACACATGCTGGAAAGAACATTCTTTTTCTCAGGCTGGGGATTTTTGGGTACGAACATGTATGGTGTTTCTTAAGATAAGAGTGCCCCTAAATCATCCAATAGTAGTCATTCACAGTGATAAAACACACCATTTTGGAGGTTCCGTATTTTGAGAAATGCCCATGTATGCGCACAATGCATGCATTATACGTTTTGTACGCAATCGATGCCATTGGACCGTGAAAAAAGTGCCACGTGATCCTGAAAGGCAGCAGCCACGACCAGGGGCATTCTCATAGTGACTATTCTTCGTGGGAAGTCTTGGTCCTCGTATGGGCTTATCCACTTAGATGGTGGTAACCTTCATCTCATTTGGTGGTTTCTCAAAAGAGGGATACCCCCAGTTACCATCGCAAATTCACCATTTCTAGTCATAAACCAACCATACCTTTGGGGTTCCCCCATGGCTTGAGAAACCACCATATTACTCTTATTGTGGGTTATTATCCCCGTTTTATATGTAATCATTAATTATTCAACATTGTAAAACATTATGAACCACTACTAAAGATTATTAACCACTACTAAAGATTATTAACCACTACTAAATATTAACCATCACTAACCATCATTAACAATTATATATCGGGCATGGGTCAGAACCAACCCTTGAAAACCTGTCCCGTTGACGTGCTGTCGCTTCGCAGCGCTTCCAGGTCTACCTTGGCGGGAAGCGGAGCCAGCAGAGCCAGTGGAGCCATGCACTCAGTGACAGGTTCAACCAGCATCCATGCTGGTTGATGATGGTTGATCATGGTTGACAGTTGACAATGGTTGATAGGAAATGTCATTCAACATGGTTGATTAAAGATGGTTGATGATAGGTAATTGGCAATATGGGCTGATTATGAATGATGAGGTGATGTAACAATTGTCAATATTGGTTGATTATGAAGGATAGGATTCTGTAAGAATCGCCAATACTGGTTGATTATGAAGGATAAGGTTAGGTAATGACTGCCAATCTCGGTTGATCATGAAGGATTATACTGGTTCCATTATTCACAACTTTAAAATGGTAATGAGGGCTGGTGATGCTTCAAAATGATTCGCTACAGGTATCCACGCTCATGTAGTATTCCTGTGTATTTGTGATCATTAATGTTGGTAATTGATGGTTAATCCGGGTCGATCATTGCAAATGATTGTATGGCAAATGAGAACAAAGTGTGCACTAGTTGGAATCTACCAGGGAATGATGACTCGGTCTAGATGAATGACGCACCGCATTTGTTGGGGATAGTACAGTTGAGTGTCCAGACCCAGGTAATGGCTTTGATCATTTCCCTGACATGCGTCCGATCAAATCCAGCGGGGAATAAGCTGCTCATTTGGTACAGATCGTAAAGCACACGGGTAAACAACTAGCTGGCAAAGAACCCAATGGTTAGATAGTTGGTTGGCCATGATTCATACCAGAATTACTCAACCACGATAACCAGTATTTAATTTAGATTCTGCGAAGGGGAGGATGGGGATTGCAAATGCAGGTATGTCAGACATGTCATTGACAAGTTTTTTTTTGAACGGACATCAGACTTTGACCGTAAATCAAATTGTCTACTGGCCATCTCCTTGGACTTTTAGCATAATTTCGGCATAACCACTGAAAACTTACCCTGGGTTAATCATTGTGAATCTAACCTATAGATGTGGAAGCGCAACTTGTTTGACCAATAGCAGGGAGATGCAAGCCATGAGGATGGTTTTGGGCATCCAATTGTGAACCACATGGCAGATGCACTGATGACTGCTGGATCGCAAGGAAAAAGCCCGTGAAAAGGCTGCCATTGGATACAGGTGGTACTCAAAGATCCCTTGATCATTGAGCGAAACAGATGACAAATATACAGCCCGTGTTAGCCATAGTTAGTCGTTGTTGTTCCACTATAATTTTTGGCTGGTTTAATTAGCTGTTATAGTCAAGCTTGATAAAAACAGCCATTATTGGGCATACGTACTTATTCTGAAAGAATACTGTATTGATTTCCGTGTGTGGTATTTGGAAGACCGCCCACACAGACATACACAGGCAAGAACTACCTTGTATGAAACACGTCATCAACAACCTAATGTTACAGTTGAATACTGGTGAATAATCTGCTGGTTGACTGGGGCAAATAGCAAGCTGCTGAAAGATGTTGATAGTGAATAATCAGCTCAAAGGCGGGTCAGACATCTGCATTTTGGAGATCACCCTTGGTGCACCTCATTGGTCATGAAGTTTCAGCATGCACCTTGTGCCGCGCGCCCCCTGTCGCTGCTATAGCTCTTTGGGGGCCAGCGCCGAGATGTCAGTCCCAAGCAATAATACTAACCAACCAATACCAACAGTTTTTCTCCAGAGTTTTCAACATTTCTTTTTCCAAAGTTTCAAAAGCGCCTTTTCGACAATTGTCCGCCATGCTAGTCTCCAGGACTTGCATTGGGACGGGGTTGTGTTTTCCTATAAATTTCACTCGCACTGTAAGTCTATCCGCCGGAGGTTTCTTACTTGGTGTGCCACAGCATCTTGCCTGTTTATACTGCGAGTTGCCTGGAATGTCCTTGCCAATGCAAAAACAGCGGTGCTGTTTCCAATGGTTTTTCCCTGTTCTTGACCTTTTTCCTTTTTGGCAGTTTTCTATCCTGTTCGTGACTTAGTAGTTTTCTATCTTGTTCGTGGCTTAGTGGCATTTTGAAATCCCAGCGGGACTTAGTAGTTTTCCCAACTGCTAAACTTGCGGGAATTGAGTTCAAAACTGTGCTGATGACTGGGCTAGGCTTGACGTTCGCCAGCGCCTCGCCAGGAGTCTTTTGAAGCAACAAAAAAGCGGTCCCAGCGGCTTTGAATCAAAGTCCCACACGTCGCAGAAGCCCTCAGGACGGGCCTTTCGACGCCCCTTGGCCGTTGCGTAGCTATTGGGTCAACAAATCGATGATTGATACTCAAAGATCCTGGAGTTAATAGCCTTAGAGCATGTTTGATGATTGTTGAATGCAAAGCCATCATGACCAGACTTGAACATACAGGATGGATTTGTTCATATTAGCATTGCTGATTGAGCATGACTCGTACGGTACTGAACAGCAATGAATGATGCCACCGCTTTATTGATCCGTTCTGAAAGCATCCTGTGTCTCAATACTATATGTGATTTGTGAAGGGACTCCGATGAGCTGGCATGTTTGGATGAGCTCTCCAAATCTTGGGTGCTTGTCGTTGGTTGTTTTCAAGCTGGGTAACTGTGCATCAACCTGCCGCCAGGCACGGCCTTTGTTTAGCACAAGAGGGGCTTGATCATTTCAGGTTATTTTGCCTAGTCAGCTGCATGATAATATGCTGCATGATATATGCTGCATCATTCTTGCCTTGACATATACACATGCACTCACACACACATATACAAAAAATATAAAGCATGATATTCCCAGCGACTTTTCTAAAAAGTGAACAAGGGAAGTATTGGCTGAGGGTCACCCTATGATTTTTAGATATTTTTAGTGTAAAGATCATCAGTAGCTGGCAGAGCAGGATCAAAGCAGTGCTGGCATGATGTAGGTGTGAATTATATTGCAAAACGCAGTTGTGCACCCGAAAGTATTGTAGCACTTGAGGACATACTACATCACACCGTGTCCGTCTTCTTGAATCTGGAGCACACAGATTCAGCGCAAAATGACCTTGCGTATGTGTGTGTATACATGTGAACATTCGCATGCTTTTCCAAGACATGGATACAGTTGTGTGTATATATCTACATCCATATCTATATCCATATCTATATCCACATCTATCCAGCCATGATCATGGCTGAACGGGGCGTGGTTAGCCAAGGTAAGTTGATTGTGACTGCCATCCATCGGAACCTCGACGATGAGCGCTCTGCAGGTGGTTTCACTACCCAAAAAAGGACATCGGTTTTTGGCGGCATTTGATTGGTCCCAGGTCACATATGGTCGCAGACCAAGGATTAGCGAGTCGCCTATGCCGACTTCTTCTTCGACAGGACAGAGATGGGATCCAGCGTTCCAAGCTACAAACCTTTCATGATCCATTTCTGTATCCATTTTAAGACTGGGTAAAGCATCAATTTGAACTTCTTTTCAAGGAACTTGCTTACCTGCTGCAAGTCAGACGGCAAGACATACAGACACTCACACACACACACACCGGTTTACATGAGCATTGACCAGTGTGAAAGAAAACATCATGTTAGATGGATTGATATGTTTGGTAAAAGTAGATTCATGGGGGAGCCCTGGTGAAAAAACAGATGTATGAAAGTGAGATGATCTTGCACAGATTCTGATACGATCCCAACCCATCAGTTGAGGCACCGTGCAATGTTATTGTGATGGTGTTGCGTTGATATGGGCCATGATCAAGGCACTGCAACATCCAAAAATGATCGGCATAGTCATTCTTGCGACCAGATTGTATATTTTTTGGCGTATGTCAGTAGCGTAACCCCAACAATCCCTGCAAAAATAAACATTTTGAATAGGAACCATCAAATTACTGAGGTGCACCATGTAATTACAGTATGGATTTTCCGATATCCAGGCTATTGGCAGTCCCAGCTACCCAAGCCGCCCGCAGGATGTTGCTTCGAGGGGTTAGGCTTATTTTTTACGGGCGCTAACGAGAAGAAGAATCGACGCTTGGTCGGGTCGAGCTTTCCCCCTGTGGTTTGTGGATTCTCCGGCATGATCAATAGCAACTTGTGTACCCATCATGTCATGAGCAAAAGTTGGGTGATGTCGTACAAGATACGCTTGTGCGAGCCACACCCAGGCTTGACACTGAGAGGGGGAGAAGTTGTATCTCTGGATGGCCATCCAACTGACTTAGGACGGCAATCCTACTGAGTATGGCCGTCCATGTTGAGCTTTCGCATAACAATCCGGGATGTTTACTATTTGGACAAACAGTGAGCTGTGTCGTTGTTATTGGATTCATCAAGCTACCGGGTGGTGTGTGTTGATTTTGCAAATTGCAACACCCAGACAAACCTTGTACTACTGGATTCAGCACGGCAAAGGAAGACGGTAAATAAATCTTCCTGGGGATGTGCATGACTATATTGATGTTGGCGCCACAAGCTACAGCATATCATCAGCTCGCAGTATCGTGGTATCCACGAATCCCTGATGAATTTTGATACATACCTTATGTCACTTGCCGCACCAACAGAATTCGTCATTTCAGCACCGCCATCAGGCGATGCCCGTTGGCCTGGGTTTCTGATCCCTGGGGGTGTAAGCACGGTCGGGCAAACCCGGTTGGCACGGTTGGGCATAAGACTCTTGTCCACAGACTCTTGTTTTCCAGATGCTCCGCTTTGCCCCGAGTTTTGCCAAGTTTTCCGCTCCGCTGCGCAGCTGTGGCTTCCGTTGAGGTAGTGCCCGTGTCTCCGAAGATGGTAGGGCACTTGACAGTCCCAAGAAGATTGAGACGCCAACAGATTCGGAACCTTGGCGGAGCTGTGTAGCACCCGGTGCCGTGGGTCGAACCCGGTGCCGTGGTTCGCAGGGGCGGCGCGCCACTGAGGATAGCGAGACGATGAGCACCATGACCAGACTCACCTCCATCAGCTGCACTGAGTCTCGGACCAGCTGGTTGCAGGACTGGTAGATGTGTAACAAATGACATTTTCGCTATAGTTTTTTTTAATGAAAAAAACATGTAAAGATGTGTAAATACATTAGTAAGTAAATGCAAAAGTCTCGAAATGTTCGCACACAAATTCTGAACCCACATTGTGTGAAAAGAAACAGCCTCGACACCTCCTCCGGTCCTCCGAATTGCCTCAGCTCAGGATTGCGAGTCTCTATCCGGCGGTCCTTAGCTGGACCCATCTTTGCAGCGACGAGAAAGTGCAACTGAGCTGACTGAGCTTTGCATGTAAAGAAACATCCATATCTGTTAGTCTGAATGGAACAAATCCAGCCAACCAGTTGATAGCTTCAGCCAGGTCCAGGATGATTGGTCTTCCCGAACAGTATATAGTGACTTATGCCCTCAAAGCTGCAAAATTCTTGCAAACTCTCCGGTCACCCCCAAATGTGTTTGAAAGTGCATCTCCATGTAATCAGTTAGTTCTTTCAGGTACTGAGGC
This sequence comes from Symbiodinium kawagutii, assembly GCA_009767595.1. Taxonomy (NCBI): domain Eukaryota; class Dinophyceae; order Suessiales; family Symbiodiniaceae; genus Symbiodinium; species Symbiodinium kawagutii. The sequence continues at coordinate 559,880 of VSDK01006318.1, read as the reverse complement.
ATGCCATGGGAGTTTGATGTGTCCACCAATGCAGGATACCATCCATCTATTCAGACATATTTGAATTTTCTGAAGCTTTTGGGTTCACCGCGGTTACCAGTTAATGGTGAGTCATTGTTATTTCTCGACCATTGATGATCGTCATGAACCATCATTGATACTTTTGAGCCGCCATTGACCAACTTAAGCCGCAAAGCAAAGACGCAAAGCTGCTCAGATTTTCAAAATGGAGCTTGTGAAAGTTTGTAAAAATCTTATGTAGTTGCAAGCGATTGATGGTGATGATCAACCATCCGTTGATATCGAAGGTTGTCAGCTGCTTCAACTCATTGGCAAGCTCCATTTCATCCATCTTCATCCCGTCGCTGCGCTAGCGGGTGTTCCAATCGACTTGGTCAGTAGAAATCGAGCAACAAACAAAGACTTCCGAACGAGCAGTGAATACCGCAGATGTACACTACATATCATATACCATATCAAAACTTTTTATTTCAGGTGGTTTGTTGATTGGCATGTCAACCACATGGCGGTTTCTCTTTTGACCTTGGGCCTTTGTTGTTCATTTTTGACCACCCAACCAGTGGCAACTCTGTGTAGGGAGGGACTGCGACCCACAGTGGGCAGCGAGCAGACTCTGCGGTGCTGAGAGCGGCCGAGGAGTTGTAACCTTCCCAGAGACGGGGCCTGGCACAGTCTCCGTATGGCTGTATCCTCATCCCAGTTCGATGATCATATGGCAGTGGGTCAACACCCTGTACCCCTGATTCCCCCATATTAACCATTGTTTCTCTTATTATTGTTGGTCAGTATCCCCCATTATTGGTTGGCTAATCTTGACCCACAGCCATATTTTTGATAGGGAACTGCCACCTTGGGACTTGTGCTTTGGGAATCCAGGACCGTCCCACATACAGCACTTGAAGCCAATGCAGGAAGCATCATGGTTAAGAATATGTCCAGTTGCTGGCAGAACAGCTTGAAGAATCCAGAAGTCCCGTAAGCCACATTTCTCCCCAAACGGGTGCTGCTACACATTACCCCTAAGATAGCCTTTTTTGCTACTTCGAAACAATTACTTGAGGTTAGCACGGTACCACCATTATTTCTTTGTCGCCCCTGTTTGTGTGGCCGCTATACTCTATGACTTATGACTGATTTTGTTGAATTGTATGAGCTGATATCCCGTGTAGTTTGCTGCTCTATTCACTGGAACCACTGCATACTTCTGTCACTTGACGCAGTGGTAGGCGCCGTCTCTGTTGGAAGTGAATTGTAAAAGGCCGCCCAGCGTGTATAGTATCAGTCTTGCTGCTCCAATGAAGGTGGAGTACCTGTTCCCCTGGCAGAGACGCACTGAAAGGGATGCAGAATTGAAAAAGATCGTAGCGCCACGATTTGTACAGAAGAACAAAGCAATGCAAGCCCCGATGTGACCGCTGCATTGAGAATTTGCAAGTGTACAGCTCAAAGGGACCGTACTGGGAAGACTCCATTGTAGTGCACGGATGATATCCAATACCCATGATCAAGTTAGCAAATGTGTAACAGATATGTTTTGTTCCAGAAACCTGGTTCGATGTCGATATGGCCTATTTAATGATTAATGATTAATATTTACATCCGAACAGCTGTCCGTGGTTTCTTTGCCTTCACTTTGACGATACTAAGGTGTTCCCAAGATTGACGGTTAGATATGATATTTGTCCAAGCTGCCAATTGAGCCAAGGTTTGTGACTCCTTTGTATGCCTCGGGGATTGGTATATGATACACGAATTGTGAAGCCTTCTCACACCATCATTGTCAGGAGCTGATATTGGAGATGCTTGAAATTGGTGAAATACCCCGCATGATGTTCCTAATGCTCCTCACGAACCATCGATATCTATACCTTCGCATACCTCGCAACCCTGAGTTTGGAGCCTTGCCACTTGCCAGTAGAGATCATTTTGCCGGTGATTCGGCCCGACTTTGAAGTAGCTTGACTTTCGACCGCAAGCCACGACATGAGTCAGGGCTTTTGAATCAAGGAACCGGGACATAGATTTGGATTGACTCATGGCATCTCATGGCTAGTCAGTAAACGCCAACATCGCTACATTATTCTTGAGGATCATGAAAAGCGTGGGGATATACTCGTACCATCTTACCGTCCATATACGGATCATGAGCAAATATCAAAATTGGACCGGATAACATCCAACAGAGGCTTTTCTGTACATGATTGATCTATTCAGGAGGGATGGACATATTTTTCACACGCGCTCACAGATACCTACATGTGGATATATATATATATATACACATATTTATGTCTAGTATGTACTCATATCTTAAGAAAGATATAGATGCAATGTATACATATATGTAGAATACATATATATATATATATACATCATATACATACCATTCACATATATATATATAGATATCTAAGATATACACGTAGTATATGTAAGGTTGACAGGATGGATGACCTAGTATACCAGTCCATGTGTCAAAACCTTTGTTATGCCACACATCCAGCGTTGGTACACATGGCAACACGTCATATACCAGGGGAACTGCTATCGTACATAAAGCGGAACAGATGTCAAAGCATGGCAGCAAACATGCGGAAATAAATGCTAAACAAACATCCGAGAAAACCGTCAGAATTTGTGCCAAAGTACATATGACAAAACACGCACAAAACATGACATATGTCGAAACATATGCTGTAGAACTCTAGGTATGCATTGCGTCAACTAGAAATACTTCAATGCAAATGCCATAAGAACCAGTGCGAATATTTCTCCCAGAAGATGATAGGTGTTTCTCAAACTAGGGCTAGCCCATCCAATATAAGTCATTTGCAATAATGAATCAATCAAGTTCGGGGTTCCCTATTCTAAGAAGCCCCATAAGTCCCTTGGTGTGCCATTGGTCAGATCATACCTGTGATGTCAGAGTGTATGCCAGGCTTAAGGTCACAGCACCTAGTCACATAGGCCCCAGCCCGCGCGTGGCAACCCGTGACGCAACGTTCAGCCCTGCCGCCACGAAGAGATGGTTGGGTAGCACCGCGGTCAGCAAACGATTCACAGAAAGGTAGGGACGACAGGTGGGTATGGGTCAATATCAACCACTAATAATAAGTAACAATAATAGGGAAAATAGTGGTTAACGATGGGAACCAGGGGTACGGGGTTTTGACCCACAGCCAGGTGACAACCGCAGGGATGATGTCGGGGTTTCAGCAGCCATCCATCATGCAACTCCTGGGCTGGCAGAGTAGGTCCCCCAAATTGTTTTTTTTCCCCAAGGCTTTGCCGCAAAGCCGATGATTTGGGAGGACCTGGTGGGTTCTACAGACAGAATATGAAGGGACACAACGAAAAGATAGTGGTGCATGCATAGCTTTGGTGACACATGTCTTGTGTTTGCACACGACTCACAGTTTTGCATTGTCTCCCCTGATGTAAGCAAAATGGATAGCTGTTCCATTGGCTCCCGAGGGGTTCAAGTCAATCCAGGTAGATGTTTTTGAGAGAAACTTGCGCATAGAAATAGACCGATCAGCAAGTGTTGCGCGTAAATTATTTTCCACCTGCATTATGCAGACTGGCAGGAACGACCAACCTATCCCCGGCCCTTGGCAAACAACTCACCAGTGCCGCCATGCAACAACCAAAAACAAGTCACTTGCGATCAGAACTGTAAATTGCTAGAGCGGTGAACCTACCTGGTGGGCGATCACGAGTACTCACCACTTTGTGGTTTCTTTTGAGAACTCACCACTTAGTATCCAGCATGGTTTGCAACCCAACCAATTGGGATGGCCGAGCGATGCACTTCCGAGAGATGATCACGCCATTGGATCATGGCACCCGTTGCGTTCGTTCGGCCATCGAAAATGGAGGAAGTGCCAGGTGTGAGCGTCGAAAACCCTGGTGGCAAAGATGATGGTAAGGTGAGAAGAGATCAACCATTTCTAAGGCACGTTTTTGGAGCTAAGGCTAAGGGTATGATATGGATTATCCTAGATATCTAGGGGTTGTTTTGGCGAAAATCAACAATCAACAAGTGCAAGAGTATGGCAGAGTTGGGTGACACTACACATGTAGTATGACCATGTTGTCACCAGACCAATAAATTGTGACCGGTGAGATCCAAGCAGGCATACGAAGTTCTGTCATGTGAAACACAGATAATTTACTTTGATTCACGATGCCCTTGGGATGATTCACGCGCGCACACATATGTACACCTGCGTGTGTGAATTCATACTATATTTTTGTATATATGTATATATGTAAATATATATATATATGTGTATATATATGTATATATATATATATATTTGTATTTATATCTATATATATATATATGTATATACGCATATATGTACACAATTTTTTGTACACGTACATACATACATACATACATACATACATACATACATACATACATACATACATACATATATATATATATGACACATATTTATACCTCTGTGTGTATATTTGCAACTATATTATGAACATGTAAATAGATCAATTCATAAAGAACTGAATAGTTGAATAGTTAGTTAAATCAAGAATCAAATAAATCAACAAAAAATAGATCTCTACCACATATACACGTACACATTATTTGTCTCGAACGTGATGGATATGGCTAAGTCAGCTGTTCGACAGCAGTTGGTCTCGACTTTGAGGCCAGAGGCCAAGGCTTGGTGCTGACGCTGGAGACGTGAGACGTGGAGAACCGGTCATGAGACGTGGTTAGAGTGGTTACTAAGGATTGGCAATAGTGGTTATTGTGTTTATATTGGCCACCAGTAGTTGCTTGTTGGTTAATAAACATGACATGAGGATTTCTTGAAATGAGCAAATCCTAGAAATGGTTGGTTTATCATTATACATGAGTACCATTGGATGGTTTGGTGTACCCTGATTTTAAGAAACCACCGTATTTACGGTTTACAGTGGCTATTCATGGTTAACGGTGGTTTTATTGATTGTCAATAGTGGTTGTCAGTTTCGTAACGACCACTACAACCACTGGTTGGTTATATCCTATACTTACTAGTGATATTTGTGGTTAAAAATGTGGTTATTGATGGTTGATGGTGGTGATTTATGGTTAAACATGTCGTTACTAAGCATTGGTAATCCTGACTAAGGTACAGTTGGCTCATGTATGGTTATAACCAATGTCTCTAAGCAATGGCTGTGGATGTGACAATGGTCGAAGATCCTTCACCAGCAATGTGGCATTGGCAACATAGTCACTTTCAATAACATCCGATGAGCATGTTGGCCGTTCCTAATGACGATGGTTCCAGCCATGTTTGTTATTCAAAGACCGTGATCTCCAAGCATGTCTAGCCATTATGACAATGTCGTTGTGGTAACATGTTATGACCATACAACTGACCATGGCATGTTCTTCATATGGCAACTTAGACGTAGAAATTCGTGAGGAGGCGTGTTGATAGCGCAAAAAGATGGGACTATGAGGCTTTGTGCAGTTGCCGTTGGGCCATTCATTAGTTTGTATGTATTTGTTACATAATTCTATTTATATCATATCTCTGTTGCGAGTAATTAATGCACGTAGAAATGCGACTGATGCATGTATAAATGCGACTGCTTTGTGAATAGATAGTGCAGATGTATTTCTATACATAGGTTAAACTATATTCCTACGTATGTGTATTCGCATACTTAATATTCAATTGACATGACCGTTGGTTCATGGGGACACCTACGTCGGAAAGCCAACGATTTCAAGCGCCAATTGTAGGGATTTCGCAGGTGGATTTCCAGCAGGGGTCATGGCCTGGGCAGTACGCTCAGAATTTTGATCCATTGCCACCATTCGCAAATAGATACAGCATATAAATAAATAAATATATATATATATACAGTATATATGTCTTTCCATGCATATATTGTCATCTCTCTCTCTCTCTTATACATATATGTATATATATGTATGTGCATGTCTATCTAATCGCGCACGCGCACACAAGATATTATGTGTGAAGATAATCGAGTATGAGAAGCCGGGGCAGTTCTTGAACATTGAAACAACTGGGTTTAGTTTCTCTGTTGTTGATCGCTGTTGATGGTTTTGCAATCCTGCACTAGCGCTGGATTTGATTTCAAAAACCTGGCAGAATGTCACAGGTGGAGTCAGTAGTGTGCAGTACATCAAGAATGTAGGGCAAAAGTGTATGTCAACTGCTGTCAAAATATAGTACTTAAACATGCATCAGTAGACATATCGGATGACATGCCAGGGCATTTATTGGACGGTACGCCACACTACGTGTCAGAAGGTATGCCAATACACGTGTCCGCACAAATGCCCAAACATAACATATAGCACAGCATGGTATTTTAAAACATATTCCAAAACAGATGTCAAAAGATAGCAACAACAAGCAAAATTATCCGGGAATAGATGTCTCAAATCACCGCCGCAGGACAGCTACAACGATTAGCAATCATGCATGTATCCCATGCCGATGTCCCTATCAACGCTGAAAGTTAACGATTGAATTAGCTTAGACTAGCGTAATGTCATATATACATATGTATAGTATAGTGTATATGCAGTATGTATATATATATGTATATATGGGAAAGTACATCTACATTAGCTAAGATTCGCTGAGATGTTGGTTTCTCGATTTCTTAGCTCAACATCCATGCGTTGGCGCCAGGCTGAACCTCCGTCTCCGCCTCCAGATGTGCCGCCACCCGAGGTGGAGGCCGAGCCCTGAATGAGCCAGGTGGTTGATACACGAAGGGTGACCTGCAACGAGAGTCACCCTTGCTCAGAGGTAGACCTATCTGTAAATGGTAATTTTCACCTGTGAGTTGTGATGATTGTTGATCACGGTCAGCTGGTGGTTTGATTGACGTTTGTGATTTGCTCCAAATTCTGAAGGGATGGTTTGATTGACAAATATTTTCAGTTGAAACCACCAACTAGTCAATGATCGTTGCTGTTGATAGATCTAATAGTGGTTACTGTATTGGCCGCTGATTCTGGCCATGCTCCCCTTGTTGCAACTCGAGATTCCAGACATGGACCAGTCGCATGTGTCAAGGGTGTAATGCACTTTGTCGTGACGTTTCCTCAGACGGGCACAGCCTGCCTTGCTTGCTTTTGCTGCTTGTCAATAGCTCAGGCGCGCCTGAAGAAAAACTCAAATCAAGTTGACCTTTCTTTGAGCAGACGCCGTGAGGTTTACCAGGATAGTGATTTGGCCGCCTTGCCATTATGCTCCAGCCAAAGTGCTTGACAGATTCCAGGATCCAATTCATGGCTTTCAGGTCGCAACAACATGTACGAAAAACTTTCATGTTTGGACAGTTCCTTTCGAAGACTTTATCCAATCCAACTTTCATAGTTGCACAGCCAGGCGCGTGAGAGGAGCAAGTCATGAATCGTTGGTGGTTCTTGATTCATGGAAAAAACATGATATAGTATGAGCCAATCACAATATATTTCAGCTAGCCAAACCAATTGTCATCCAATCTTCTATTGGTTGACATGAAATGCCCACCGCATACCCTTAGTGGCATCCCTGTGAAACCACTGCCGTGGCACTTGCCACGTTGATCCCGAAACGGATATGGCGGATCCCTTCGTTGTGGATGTGCAGCACATGGTGAGTCGATATGCGCAGATGGCTGGGGAAGCCTTGGACGAGGGCGAGCCTTTCGCTGGGCTGGAAACCCTTGATGCCCGGCGGCAGCGGCACCACACATTGCTAGTTGGAGATGTTTAGCTTCCAGGTTAGTTTACCAGGGGGTAATGAGTAATGACTGTGAATGCTCAACTAGGTGGTGGTTTTCAATCTATTTTCCTCAATCTTTGGGATGGCTGGTTGATTGCTCATATTTTTTCAGAGGAGTTACAACCACAAATTAAACAAGCACACCCTGTCGACTTGAACAATGCTTGCATTGGTTCAATATTTCCATCAAAATGATCCACCAAGCAGCCAATCACTGCAAGAATTGGTTTCTGATGGTTTCTGTCAATGTATTCAATCAGAAACCCTATGTTACATAGGAAACTATATTTATACACACATTCTGTGAATTCATACAATCTGATGGATCGAATCCTTTTTGATTATAGAGGAAACTTAAAATATTTGCTTGGCACAAATGGTCAAAAAACAGATGGTCAAAAGGATTGAGGGCAGATCGAGTCATACATGGTCAAGTGATTGGATTTCCATGGCCGGGAATTCAAGACCTCAAAGACATGATTCTAGTGAGTAAGAAAGAAACATGAGTGATTGGGGTACACAATTCGTTGATTGTCCCTTATCACTTTTTCTTAACCCTGGAAGAGTTCAGAGACAAGCGGAAAATGACCAAGCTTGGATAGGTGAAGTTGTCACTTCAGGTTTCGACTCAGATCAATTCAGCCTGGCGAAGCCTCAATAAAGTGACTGAGGCGGTGGAAAGTTACGAGGAAGAAGATACGTGGCGGAAGAAATGCCTTGAGGAGGAGTAACTTGGCATGACTAGTGACTAGTGCATCCGTCGGTGGATCATCAATTCATTCCCCCCTTCTCCAGGGCACCAGGCATCCCCCGAGAGACCGAATCCCTGGTTTGTAGCGAAGCTACACACGTTCCTGCCTGGTCTTACCGCCAGGGGTCAGAGAGTAATTGTCAGAATCACCTCGCGGGGCCGTCAGATTACCCCGCACACCTTGCTACAAATCCCTTGGCCGTCACCGCCCTGAAGGCCAAAATCTTGTGCCATTGCTGACAGGTGTTGACATACATGGTGCCTGTGTGCATGCACATTTTGATGAACATATTCAATGCGTCAAGTATTTTACGCACATTTTTATTGATATTCCATTCATGTTTAAAATCTTTCTCCCTATAGATCCTGATAGGGTCACCCTTGCCATGGTGAAGTCTCCCAGTTTGAGGCAGGCCATGACCAAAGCCTTGGATCGCTTCAACCACCTCTGCCTGGCTGAGCAACGTCGCCTCAGCAGCGCTGGGGGGGAGCTGCTGAGCGTCTATGCAGCGGCAAGGCGGCAGGTGCGGTGGGGCCTTAAGGACCCAGGTGATGGTTGACCAATGGAACCAATCAATGCTTCCAAAGTGGTGAGGGGACAGTAAAGCTATGACCTGTGAATCTGAAGAAGTGTTTGAGAAATGACTAGTGTAGTGAATTGCCCTTTCAAAATGGTGAGTCAAATGAGTCACAGTGGTGGGACAATGGCCAACAGCGGTGAACCAACTGAATGACGATTTAAGAGTTGATAGTGCGCACCCAAGTTTTACAAGGTGTTTTGGTTTTGCCGATGTTGTGTTTTTTCTTGTTGTCGTGATGGTTGTGGTGATGGTGGTAGCCACATTGCTGTTTTGTGTTTTTGCTGTTGTGTTGGTTGTTGTTAAGATCGAGGCTTCGCTCGATGACAATTGACGATATAGATATGCAATCTGTCTTCAATTGTTGCTTCAGCATTCTGAAATGTACCCGCCGGCCATGTCACGGTCGAGGTTGACTTGGTCATGGCTTTTCGTTACTTTTCATGATGCTTTCAAAAACAGGCGTATTTGTAGGGCCTGGCGAAGCCACAGGTTGGGTCGGATGGGTCCCTTGGCCGATTTCGTCAGGAAATCGAGACAGCAAAGCGTTGCTTCCAGGAGTCCGCGGGCGTTTCTCTTTCCAGGATAGTACCAGACGCCAGGATGACACATCTTGTGGTCTTCCCGAGTGATACCCATCGATAGCCTCGGATAGCCACTGTTTGGTATATTATCAACTAGTTAATATATTAACCATTCTCAACCATTTATTAACTATGAACCAACCATTATTGGTCATTATCCACCATTATTGGTTGGTTAGCTGAGTTGTCATAGGCTGATCACTGGGCCCAGTCCTCCATGAGTTTTGGTGCCTCGAAGGACTCTGAGATGAAGTCGCTCTTTGCGCAGAAGGCACGGAGCCTCGGCATCGTGCAGTGCAGGGGTAGCTTCGTTGATATCTTGGGTCTGCTCATGAAGTTGCTTCTAGTCTATGCTAATCATCCCTGCCTACTTTCTCTCTTTGTCCAAAAACTATACAATCTGATGAATCTCTCCCGTTGGTATTCTGTGGTCCTTTCCATCATTCTCTTTCTTTGCGTATTTGTCCATTCAATCTCTTCATTTTTTGCATATACCCGCCCCTATCTTTCTATCTATCGATCCATACATCCATCCATGGACCAATCCATCTTCCTATCTTTCTATCTTTCCATCTATTTATTTTCTTCAGCATCTACCACCACTGGACACCTGAACCCCTCAGAAATCCGCAGGGGCAGGAGCCGGCTGAGCCTGCCAGGTTTTGGATCGCGGAGATGCGCACCTGGGTCCCTTGAGCAAGAAGACCCCGCAGCCACACAGCCGCAGAGGTAGTGGTGCCACATGGAGGTTTCTTAAGATTGGGAACCCCAAAAAATGGTTGGATGATTACCTACACATGGTTTATTCTTGGATGATTTGGGGGGTCCCCTAGTGTGAGAAACACCCGCATATTCCAAAAAGTTGTTAAATGAGCGTCCTGACACTTAGAAAATTCTGAAATCATTCTTTGGATGTGCGCAGAAACGGGTACATGGCAGCTTGACCACGAAGATCGGAAGTTTCTCGAACGATTGGGAATTTTACAGGCAGACATTGTTGAAGCACACCGCACCCATCTGAATGTCAACTCACGCATGGTCTTGCTAAGTTGTCTGCTGTAGATTCAATTAGTGACTTGCTTCATTGGAGTGGTGGCTGCGGCCGTGTGCAGTTTCCAAGCGACCAAAAATATGTTGGAGCTATAGGGATTCAAAACAGCGGCCAGCCAGCAACCCTAGCTTGCCAGCTGGTGTGGTGTGCTGGGGATTCTCATCATTGCTTTGACGAATCAACCAGTAGATCAGCATGGGTTGCTTGGAAGCTGCTCAAATTTTGGGTACAAACGATGATCAGTTTGGGGCCTGGGTATGGGCTGTTGGTTGTCAACCATCAGCCATTAGCATCCATTAGCCAGTAACGGTCTTTATTTTTTGTTTTCCGTATTTAGATAAAAGCCTTTAGCATGATCCCATCTATGTATACACAGCACATGTCACATGCACATGTCCGAGGGCACCGGGTTCTCCATACATGGTGTACCTGAAGCTGGTGGTTTGTCGACGGAAACGACATGACACTCCCACATCTACACAGTGGGGCACCCAATCAGGCAAGTTGGCTCATAACTTGGATCACTATGACTCGTGGTAAATAAGATCATTAATGCTTCGTCATTTCTTCATGAATCAGCTGATCAATTTTGGGTTGATACTGGTCAACTAGTGATTAGTAAGCAATACTCATGAAATCTCATGACAGTTGAGAAGGGTTCATAGCCATTCCACGTGAGGATTGCCTATTCCCACAACCAATACACCATGGTTGTAAGTTATCAGACTTAGTAGTTGGTGGTGCCAATTTCCGTAGTTGATTTGATTGGGGTTACACCCTGGGTGAACAGTCCCCAGGATCACCAACAAATAATTAGGCTCCGATGAATCATTTCCAAACTGTCAGTGACTATCCCCTAAAAATTATCTATCTGTAACTTTTCTTAGGTGATAAGTAGATTTCGACCTGAACAAAAACATACGTAGTAGCCATTTCAATGACTTGTTCCCCCAAAATTTACCAACATCTTTCAACGATTCCAACCACTTGTCCTCCCAAAATCCGCCTTCACCCCTTGGGACCCCTTAGATTTCACCCCAACTTGGGACCGTACAAATCGGACCCCAACTTGGGACCCCACAAATTAAACCCCAACAAAAACCCGGGCAAAATCCACCTGCCAAAAGCCTCACCTGCCATGGGCAGATCCTCCCGGTGCTTCCTAGGCCATCTCCACGAGAGCCTGCGGGGAAAGGCGACCGCGCGGCGCGCAGCGCATGGGTCGGAGAGGCGGGTGGGTCCGGTGGCATGGGGGACCACCCGGGGTCAAGGCGCCATCCAAAACAGCCATGGTAGTGAACATGATGTGAATATGATGAACATGCTGAGTAACAGCAGTGGATGTTGTTGTTGATGATGTTGTTGATGTTGCTTATGATGATGATGATGATGATGATGATGATGATGATGATGATGATGATGATGATGATGATGATGATGATGATGATGATGATGATGATGATGCTGCTGATGATGATGATGATGATGATGATGATGATGATGATGATGATGATGATGATGATATGGTGATGATGATGATATGGTGATGACGACGACGACGACGACGAGGATGATGATGATGATGATGATGATGGTGATGGTGATGGTGATGATGATGATGGTGATGGTGATGATGATGATGATGATGGTGGTGATGATGATGTTGGTGGTGATGGTGATGATGTCCTGGCTTGCCATTGATAAGCAGCAATCATAGTGAGATCCAAGCAGATAAGAATGCAAAAAAACGATGTTGCATCAGGTGGATTTGGTTGACGAGTTGATCATGAACATATCATCAGTAATTCGCTGCTGCTAGTCGCAACATATTGGCCACATTGGCCAACAGATGCCAACACTAATATGGCAAGAACACTTACAGTGGCAACAGTCGGAAATCGCCACTGCAAAATCACCAATGGTTTGCGCCACCTGTATTGAATGATATTTTACAGGTATATGCAAAGAACTGCGAGCTAGTGCGTCTTGAACCATTGTTGTTGATGAACCCCTATTATTAGCCACTATAATCCCCTACGGAACCTGACAGAACGCACAAAATGGGTAGCAATAGCTGGTTCAGAACGAATGTGGTGACACGTATGCCAAGGCATGATCAGAAACAATACAGATGCAAACAACGAAGACTACGGGTAGCAATGACGATGTCTATTATCTATAATCATCTAATATGCCAAAGTTGAATCATCTAGCTAATTCAGAGGGATCAAACTCTGACAAGCATCAGGGGATTGTGGTGACCGGTGATTTACACATTATTGTGTGTTTGCCAAAAACTTCCTGGCTATGTTGAGGCTGGCCACAAGGCTTTTTGATTTCCTGTTCACCAACCAGTGAATAAACATAAGTGAACTTTATGAATATTTTTATATTCTTCAGAAAAAAAGAAAGCATTCTTGAGCCGTCCAAATGTTTGGGATGTTGGAGCATCTGTGATTCAAATAATCACCGGATCCTTGGCTTGCTGGCGAGCGCAGTGCTGGCTGATGGCTGACGTACTTGGCATAGGATTCGAAGACATTGGCAGATGCAGAACAGGACACCCCTGGGGTTAAGGCCAAGGATTGGCACAGAACAGGACTCCTGAAGAGTAGTCGCATGAGCTCCATCACAGGCAAGCGGTGAGCAATGGTGATAACCACGAAGAACCCAGCCATATTTGGGACAGATCACCACCTATTTAAGGTCAGCTGGGGGTGCTTTCTTCACAGCTGGATCTCCCGTCAGGTTTTCGATGGTCAATGATGGTCAATGATGGAGAATCATTGGTGGTCAATGATGGTTACTTAGTGATGGTGAAATTTGGTGGTTCACTTTGATTAATATGGTTATACTGGTTATAATGGTTATACTGGTTATAATGGTTAATGATAGTTACTTAGTGATAGTTACTTAGTGATGGTTAGCTGGCTTATGATTAATAATGGTTCCCTTTGATCACAGGGAGCTGCATCGCCAGGTTGGTCGTGCTGTGATCAGCGCGGTGCGCACGGAATGGCGCGGCGGGCAGCAACAAGTCCTGCGGCAGCTGGGGAAGGACAGGGGAGCGCGGTCGGGTCCCAGGGCTGTCCATCCGTTGAAGTCACCTGGTTGCGCTCAAAATCACCATTTCTTATAGGTTAACAATGGGGTAAAACAGCTATTTCTATGATAGATTTTCCTGACTGCCAGAGAGTCACCAGCTGATCTGTGCGATGATAAGTTGGTGGTTGGCAGCTGGAGTACAGTTGCTATTGATCATCGCTTCAACGACCCAATGGCACGTTATGCTTACCACTTGGGTGATCACCGTTGATAGCTTGGGATCAATGCCGTGATTTCGACAGCCAAAGCATGGAGGGAAAGGTCACAATTCAGTGTAGAGAGAGTAGAGCTTTCCCATCATCCTGATGTTTTCGAGTAGTGTTCCATCTATTTTCCCACAGGTCCATTAGCCGTGATAGAGTTAGGGCGACTGAATGCGTTTGTTAGATGTTAGATATCAATGATTGTGAACAGCCAACGAGAACAATGACGACAATAACCAACAAAAGCAGCAATGATTTGAAAGTCTGAACAATGATTAACGATGGTTCATAATACTGTAGTTCATTTTAGATCCTCACGACCTCCAACATTTGCAGACATTATATAATGACAATTGCGCACATGAAACTATGACCAATGAAGATGCGGAGAAGAATTGCACACACACACACATATACAGTACACACACATGTGTATATATATATATATATGTATATATATATATATGTATATATATATATATGCACACACCCGTTTATACACATTTATACACAGTTTACAATGTATACATATTATGCATACATGTACATTTGTAATACAAAATGTACACATTTAAAGCATATGCATTCACATCTTTTGCAACACAGATGCCAGAAAAACACGACTCGTTCATGTCACCTTGATGCCAGGTGGATGGTATCAGTGATCCCAGGGAGTCAGCTGGCCATGCGAATGATCAACCACCGTGGAGAGTTTCAGTCATGTGCAAATGTCACTGTCATGTCCATACAACTGATGCATCCAACTTTTGGGCGATCATGGTTAACCATTATTTAACATATCATGATTGCCTAAATCATGGTTACTTAGTCATGGTTAACCAATGATCATGGTGAATTGTCCGCATCATTTAAGCATTGACCAAAGTGAATCCTAAACCATCCGAGCTCCCTGTCGAGCTTTCCTTGGTGCGAGGACATGCGTGCTGCACTGGACACTACCATTGAGGCGCGTTTGAGGGACAGTGGTAATGGTTTGGTTGAGAATGGTTCATATTTAGGGTTTTGTATGGTTTTGTGGGGGATCAGAATGGTCAATAATAAAAGACAATGGTTCCTGTGGCTTTCCACAAATGGCGGTTTTCTATGGTTTTGTAGCAGATTATAATGGTCAATAATAGGGACTAACAACCAACAATCAGACTAATATGGTGGTTTGTCAAAGTAGGGGTATCCCAAAACGGATTGTTTATTGCTATACATGGTTTATAAACTAGATAAGTGGGGAGACCCCTATTTTGAGAAACACCCATATGGCTTTCCACACAGTAAATGGTGGTACCTGGATAGTAACCATCCAACAATAGCCATTATCAATGGGGAAATTGCTAGTCTTGGGAGTACATCATTTTCAGACCAACCCGTATGTGTCAATATGGCTAATGACGGTAAAGCGTGGCTAATAACGGGTGATGCGGGCAATATTGGTTCACAAAAGTGGCTCATGCAAGAGATAGTCATGGTCAATAGGAAGGTCCAGTATTGAGATTGGTTTGCATACATGATTTGGGAGCCAGAGTGAACCAACAACACTTGCATCAGTGGTGACATGACACTACAGGACATTCTGACCATATGGTAATATCAATATGTACATGTGTGATTGATGTAGTAGTATGGATATTGTGGCATTGCGCACATATCATCACATGCATGCTGAAGTGTATGACCATACTTTGACATTGAGTTGCTGCCCTCCCCCCCTCTCTCTCTCTCTCTGTTTAGTGTGTGTTTAATGACCTCGTAACCCCAGAGACCGAAGACAATTTTAAGAACCTCAATACTCGAACATAGATATGTGTACAGCATATGCCTCCATATGCACACTGTGCAGGAGTATTGGTCTCGTCTGTGAATGTGCATTTCTATGGGCGTGTGTTTGCAGCCATACCAAATCCTATCAAGCCAACCAACCCAAACAGTACCTGCATGTAACCCAACCAACCTTAGCAGGATCTATCAGCCACCAGTACTTGACCTAACCAACCCAGTTGCATTCATTTTGTCTCGTCCTTGGGCTCGGTCTCAGGTCTTGGAGAAGCACTTGGCGCAGCAGCAAAGTTCTGCTGAGGCCACCGATAGCTACGGCTGAAATGACTTTGATGCTGAACAGTTGGATTAGTCCTCTATATGGGTGTTCCTTAAAATGGGGGACCCCAGAAATGGTTGGTTTAGTAAAGTAGCATAAATTGTTGATAAAGGATGATAACTCGGGGGTATTGGCTTGAGAAACCACCATGTGCTTGGTATTTTGATATAGTTAATAGGCAGTAGGGTGAATTATAGTATTGATAAATCAATTAACGGTCAAGTCAACAACTGCTTAGAATGCTAAAGACTTCAGTGCTCAATAGCGCTTAATAATCATGTCGAAGAATATTTAGTAATGGTTTGCCATCCGCCAAATGGGAGATCCGTTATACTAAAGACATTATTTGACTCAGGGGTGACCTGTAAAGCTACAATTCGTACGGTTTAGCTCGGCCGTTCAAAGAGCTGGTGCGATGTTGCAACTCAAGTCGTGGGTATATGGATCTCCGTTGGCATGGAAAGTTACAACCTGCAGTGCTCGACAACCTACTCGTAGATCCGTCTTCACCCCAAATCTGATGGGAACTCCACAGCTATTTCGGGTAAACTGGGGGTGGTTGATTAACAAATGGTTCTACCACCAGTGAGATGGCAACGAATCAACCAACTACACGTAGGGGACTGCCATGCTGAATTGGCGCTGGATTCTGGTCTGTTTGACCGCTTCCGCCCCAGGGGGTGGATCTAATAGTCGCTGTCGGTTGTACCAGTGGTTGATGATTGACGTGGTTAGTAGGTGGGCTACGTGTAACAAAAAATGATTATCAATGGTAAAAACATTGCGAATGATGGTTGTTGACAATCATGGTTACATAATGATGTTTCTTAGCGAGTCTGTCACCCATGATTGTCAGGATGTGGGTCTGATTTGTTAGGGGATCCAATCCAGGACCTTAGGTCAACCAGTAGAACCAATTTCTTTGGTTATGAATCTCTTATAGTAATCGCAGCAGTGAATGGGCGACATAGATTGCTTTTTTGTTAATTACATAAGTATAGTACTTCCAGCAATGCATCCAGTAGGGGTTAGGTTTTACATCAGTATTTTGTTTGCCATCTGCAATCATAGGAAACCCTTAAAAGGAACTCCAATATTTTTTTTGAAAGGATTCACAAGGACCGTTAACAGCGGATGCCCTTGATTGACACATTGGCCACTATCAAATAGCTCTCCAATATTGCTTGATAGTTGGCTGATGTTTGACTGCGAAAGCAGATATCGGATGAGTAGTTGAAGCAGTTGGATTACCATTCGTTACGAACAGTAGTGGTTGACTGAACATTGGCTAGCCCCTAACAATCGACCTATCTAAGTATCAAAGTATCTGAATTGGTAAATGGCAGCATTGGCTCATAGCCAACTATATTACTATATCTATTAGTATGACTGCTTATTATTCTTGCTACTGCTGCTACTACTATTACTACTACTACTAGTATTACTATTACTACTACTACTACTACAACAACTACTATTATTATTGCTATTACTACTACTATTACCACTACTACGACTATTACTACTACTATTATTACTATTATTACTACTACTACTAATACTACTACTATTATTATTACTATTACTACTACTATTACTACTACTACTACTACTATTATTATTACTATTACTACTATTGTTACTACTATTGCTACTGTTATTATTATTTTTATTGTTATTACTACTACTACTACTGCTGCTGCTACTACTACTACTACTATTACTACTACTACTACTACTATTACTACTACTACTACTACTACTACTACTACTACTATTACTATTGCTATTACTATTATTATTATTATTAGTACTGTTATTATTAGTATTACTATTATTATTACTATTACTACTATTATTATTACTATTACTATTATTATTACTATTATTACTACTATTGTTATTACTATTAATTTTACTATTGCTATTATTTTTATTATTATTATTACTACTACTACTATTATTTTTATTAATCTTATTGCTATTGCAAGAGCATGTATTATTATTATTATTTCTATGATTATTCTTATTACTAGTATTATTTTTGTTATTATTATTATTATTACTATTACTACTATTACTATTATTATTACTACTATTACTATTAGTATTACTACTATTACTACTACTATTATTATTCTACTACTATTACTATTACTACTACTACTACTACTACTACTACTATTACTACTATTGCTATTACTACTATTACTACTATTACTCCTACTACTATTATTATTACTACTACTATTATTACTGTTATTACAATTACTACTACTATTACTCTACTACTATTATTAGTACTACTACTACTACCACTACTACTACTACTACTATTACTACTTCTACTACCTATTACTACTACTACTATTACTACTACTACTACTATTATTATTATTACTACTACTACTACTACTACGACTATTACTACGATTATTACTACTAGTACTACTACTATTAATATTACTACTACTATTATTACTATTACTCTACTACTATTATTAACATTACTACTACTACTATTATTACTACTACTACTACTACTATTACTACTACTACTACTACTACTACTACTATTGTTACTACTATTGCTACTATTGTTACTACTACTACTACTACTATTATTACTACTACTACTACTACTACTACTACTACTACTACTACTACTACTACTACTACTACTACTACTACTACTACTACTACTACTACTATTGCTATTGCTATTGCTATTATTATTATTGCCACTACCGCTGCTACTATTTTTTTATTGATATTAATACTATTTTCAATTATTATCAATATTATTTTTGTTTTTATTATTTCTACTATTATATTTTGATTATTACGACTACGACTACTATTACAACAACAACAACAACAACAATTATTTTTGCTATTACCAGTATTATTGGTACAACAGCAACTAGTATTTTTATTGCTAATACCAACATTATTGGTATTATTAGTATGAATATTACCATTATTATTACGATTATTATGACTAATTTTTTTTATTGATATTGTTATTTTTACGATTGCTATTACTATTATTATTATTATTATTATTGCTATTATAATGAATTTTTTAATATTATAGTTATTAATAAAAAAAATTATTGTTAGAAATATTACGCGCAGACGCCGTGGTTTGCCCGGAGGGCACACCACGGCTGTTCCTATCAATTGAACATTGCTCGAAAAATCAGTGAGAAACACTAGCTATACGCAGTGATTTAGGGTTTTAGGGTTTTAGGGTTTAGGTTTTATGAGAAAGGAAGTAAACCTTTAGGTATACATCCAGGGTGCTTTGAATTCACTCCTTCTCTTAGCTTTCCCTTCGGTCAGCCTTCCTTTATGCTCTAAGTATCCAAGTTTCAGTCGATGGAATTTTGTTCCAAACTTCCGTGTTGAGAACTTTTGACCACGATCTTGAAATTCAGATTTGAATACATTTCTGGATAGGACTCGACTTAGGGAATCAGGATCTGAAGGCAAATCGATGTCACGAGCTCAAAGTTGAAAAGTTTTGCACGAATCATTTTGGTACAAAGTGTAAATATCTAGAACTTTCTCTTGATCCTTTCAAGCCTTGTTTTCTGAACCTTTTGGATCCTAGAGATTGTTATGTGCATAGTGCATTGCAGTTTGCTTTGTCCTTTGAGTGTAGTGTCAGTGAATCAGAGCGATCTTGATGGAGTCTGATCCTCAACGATGTTGATACATTTGCTCACGGATCAAAGTGTAAACATTGTTGTGTATACAATCCTTGAATGGTTGCACGGATTCTTGTGCATACACTTGCATGGACATAGATCCTTGAGATTGTGTGAATAGAAGAATGGAATTCACAAGCATGAGAATTTGTTCAGTGCAACGTTGTGCATAGAAGATGCTTACACTAGTGCTTTACCTTTGCACTTGTTGAATGTGTACTTGTGTAAGTCTTTTCCTGTAATTCGGTGTTTGTGGAACGCACTTGTGTACTAACGCTTTTGTATGGTACTCTACACTTTTAGGTGAGTGTTTTGTTACCTGTGCTGTTGTTCTTTGACACCCGTTTGCGCGAGACTTGAAGGAAGGAATTGATAGTGAGGACATGTTTGTTACCACGTGTATCGTGCACGCCTGTTTGTGCATAACGAAACTGTATAGCAGCGATCCTTGAAGGATCTAACACTTGGAAACTCCAACGTTGAACAACTAAGTACAGAAGTTGAAGCTTTGGAAAGTTTGGCCTGAAAGAATGTAAAGTGAGAGGAGAACAGAGTTGCTCTAACGGAAGCCTTTGAACATTTCTAACTTTGTAGCTTTGGAAGCCTCGACGTTTTAGGCAGAACGTTTTCGAGTACAACTGGACCAGTTGTGAAGCGGAGAGTGAACCACGAGTTGTCCTAGACTCTAAGCCGACTGTTTTGTTTCCGTTTGAAAGAGAGAAACCTCAGAGGTAGTGTGTCTCACACGACTGCTGGGTAGAGAACAGTTTGGACAAAGTGTCCTGTGACTTTTGGCTCAAGTGTGGTCGAGTGAAAAAGTGAAGTGAACTGAAACTGGTGTGAGCCCGAACGGTTAGAGGGGTAAAGCTACCTTTTACATGGTAGCGGAGCCCTGATGGGGACTCCAGGGAATCCAGGAATCCAGGAAATCCACCGCAACCAGACCTTGGAAATCTGAACTTTGGAGGAGTTTGGACTGGAGGTGGTCTAGCGTCAACGCGTGCTGAGGAGAGGATTGAGGAACACAACGAAAGGAGAGCACAGCAAGAAGCAGAAGAGGAAGCACAAGCCAGGAGAAGGTACGAGGAAGAGACTGAAGCCTACGCAGGAGCAGCAGGTTGTGCAGGTTTCCCACCTCAAGGTCCGAGCTGGCTCGGAGGAGCAGGTTGTGCAGGCCCACCACCAGGTCTACAAGGAGGAAAAGGTCAAGGAGGACAGGTACCTAACTTCAACATCGGAACACCTCGAGGGAACCCAGCAGGAGATGAGACTACCAGGAGGTTGCTTACCTTGTTGGAAGCGTCAAATCAGAGGAACGATATGATGATGAACCTATTGGTGTCCCGGTTGGATCGACTAGAAGTTGCTCAAGCAGCTCCTCAAGTCCAGAGTCGTGTGCAAGGTGGTGCTGGTGCAGGTGGAAATCAAGGAGGAAACCCACAGAATAGAGCGTTTACGACTACAGGAGCAGGAGATGGTAAGTTGCCATTTGGTGTAGCGATGCCAGTTGCCGACTACAAGAACTGGAAGTCAAGACACTCAGAGATTTTGGGTTACCGTAGTTGGTTGGAAAGTTTCCTGAGTTGGCTTTCGTTGCTGAGTGATCAGTATCCCGAAGAGCTGAGAGAAGTTTTTCGTCTTGGAAACCCTTTGAACAAAGCTCAACTATCGCCTGAACAAGGGATTCGCGGATTGAGACTTTTGAGTTTTCTTCGCCAAGTTTTCGCTGGATGTGTGAAGATCGAAGGAATCATATCACACTATGTGAACACTGTGTCAGAGGGAGAAGCTCACGGGTATGAAGCTTTTCGAAGGATCCACTATGAACTGTCACTCCAAAGCAGAGCGGAAGTCATGACACTCAGAGAGCAGACACTTCGGTTTGTGACCAAGGGACCTCAACTCTTAGATGTGATCAGGAGTGTGGATGTGGAATTGTATCAGTATGATCTTCTACTACACGATTGGAGTGTCCCTGCAGCTAGTAATCCCAGAGAAGCCCAGATTATGAGAGACTCACTGATGATTTCCGAGACAGACAGAACGATGATACTGCTGAGAAGCCTACCAGACAGTTTGCGAATGCATGTGACACCCTTCCACCGTGACAAGATGGAGAGGTATGCACCTTTGCGTCAATGCCTCATCGACTATGACATGAGCACTAGAGTGTATGGAGATGTAGAAGGAAGGATCAATGCCATGAATGCCAAGGGAGACAAAGGAAAAGGCAAGGACGGAAAAGGAAACAAAGGAAACAAAGGGAATCCAGGCAAAGGTGATGGTAAAGGAGGGAAAGGAAAGAAGGGTGGAAAGAATCCACCTCCGCCACCGCCGAAAGGAAAAGGAAAAGGGAAAGGAGACAGCAAAGGAAAAGGCAAAGGAGGTCAACAAAGATCACCATCACCGAGTCCAAGAAGAATCGGCCCAGAAGAGGCCAGAAGAAAAGGTCTATGTATGAAGTGTGGAAAGGCCGGACACCATGCAAAGGATTGCGCATGGAAAGGAGACTCACCTAGAAATGGTCCTACTTCGTCAAGGGATTTGGTATGCTGGAGATGCGGAAAACCAGGTCACAAGTCAAAGGATTGCAGGGTGAATCTCGACAAGAATCACCAGAGAGGAATCGAAGATGATGGAGACACAGAACCAGAAGAAGATCCTGTTTTGATGGCGTTGAGAGGGGACTTTTTCGAAGTGAGTGCAGATGGAACATCTGTAGCTGTAGTTGAATCGTTTCACCAAGCTGTGGACTCTCAGTCCGTTGCGGTTAGCCATGGATTTGAGACGGAGGATTGGTTGATTGACAGTGGGGCCACGAGCCACATTGTTGCTGAGAAGTTTCTCTCTCACTACAAAGTGTTGAAACACCATCAAACGGTTCGGTGTGAGTTGAAGGCAGCGAATGGTGAACTCATTCGTACTTCTGGTGTAGTTGACTTGGAAGTTCGTTTCAAAACTCATTTTTCAAACAGAAAACCCGCTGTGAAGGTGTACAGGTTGTCACGTGTCATTGTTGCTGACATTCCTTTTTCTGTGTTGAGTCCTGTTGTTCTTGCGAATAGTGGATGGTCAACTGTTTTGAGTGGTAATCATTCTAGTTTGAAACTTGAGTCTTCCAAGCTTCTTGTTGACTTGAAGCTCTGCGATCGTGCTTGGTGGGTGGAAGCCTACTGGAAAGGTCAGGACCTCAGATCGAAGCCACAAAAGCCTCAGAAAATGGAAGTTGATTCATCTTTGAAAGATCACAGTGAATCCACAAATCTTGGGAAATCATCATCTTCAGTTGCTGTTGCATCTTTTCCTGTCCGCCCGCCTTGTCAGAAGGGAATCCTTAAGGGATCATCATCGATTGAACCGCGGTCGGAGCCCAATTTGAATCAGAGTGTAGGCCGTTTGTCTTTCTTGCTTCGTGGATTCACCAGTGTTGTTGAGTTTCAGAATCTTGATGATAGCCATGATACTCACAACATGTCTCATGTCGTACCGGATTACATTTCAGCAAATGAATCAGAGGAAGGAGAAGGAGAACCAGAAGATGTTCCACTCCCAGGTTTAGACGAAGAGCTAGAAGAGACAGAAGAGATGGAAGAAGAAGGAGAGCCAGAGCTAGGACCAAAGGGTCTTTATGAACACGTTGCACGTGGTCACACACCGTACCTTGCTACCTGCCAGTCTTGCGTCAGAGCCAGTGGAAAGGTTCCAGCAAGAAAGTTGAAGCATGGAAGGTCCCACAACTTGGTTGGATCAGATTTCGCATTCCTAGGAAGGTTGAAGATTTTGGTGCTAGTGGTAGCGCATACGGGGATGATCATGGCAGGAGTCATGCATGAACATGATAGGGATGCGCAGCTTCGAATGGTGAACAGGATGCTTCGAGAGGTTGGGATGTCTGGGAAGCAAATGAATTTGCAGTCCAATGGAGAACCTAGTCTCATTTCTCTTTTTAGAGGTGCGTCTAGACTAGAAACGTCGCCGCTTGTTGGCATGAATGTTGTCCCAACTGCTCCGGGAAGATCGCAACAGAATGGTTTGAGTGAGCGTGCAATCCAAACTCTCAAAGACAAAATCATGTGTAACGTTTTCTGGCTGGAACACCAACTTGGAAAGAAGATTCCTTTGGAAAGCTCTATCATGAATCATCTTGTGCCGTACTGCTGTCGTGTGTATAATATACATCACATCAAAACTGGGAGTCAGGTGTCACCGTTGGAACGCATGAGAGGCACCTCAGGACACAAGGTTCCGAAGACGTTGCCATTTGGGATTTTGGCGATGGCGAAGCCCTCAGATTCAGCTGCTGAACATGATCTTGAAAGAATGTCACCAATCACTCTACGGGGGGTGGTATGCTAGGGATTTTGGTTGGTGATGGTAGGATTGGAGTTGAAGAGCCTTTGAAAGTTCGAACATACAAAGCCGGTCGTGTTTTTGTTCCTTGTGAATGGCCCATCCCGGAACTGTTGGAGCTTTGTGATGCTAGTGAAGAAGGTCCCTCTTTGAAAGGACCTAAACCCAAGGTGAAGCCCACAGGTGATGATGGGGAAGGAGTAGGAACAAAAGGAGAGGAGCCCATTCCCACCGTCATGCCATCCTCAGGTCCGCCAAAGTGATGGGTAGTTGCTCATGGGGGCACGAAAGGGTGCCATGCGTGCAAGGGGATTGATGAGACGGGAAAGGCACATGGAAGGGTTCACTCAAGGGCATGCAAGGATCGGTACAAGAAATGGCTGCAGGAACAGGCTGCTGCGGGTGGAGCGAGTGGTTCCGGAGGGGCCTCAGGTCAAGGACAGGTCGCAGGTCAAGGTCAGGTCTCAGGTCAAGGTGTTGGAGGTGGAGTTCCTATGCCACCACCTCCCCCTCAGGTCGATGGAGGTTCGGAAGGTTCCGCACCAAAAAGGCCCAGGAGAATGCAACCATGGTTGGAACTGCCTGCAGCTGTGCCTTCAGGAGATGTTAGTATGCCAGGTTCTGCCGCAAACTCCCCACGTGCAGGTGGTGATGCTATGGAGGTTGAACCTGGTGATGGAATCGTGCTTCCCCCAACCACGGATGGGATGGATCTCACGGTTATGGTTGATGAATGTATCATTGAGGAATTTGAGCGAGAAGAGAATGAGTTCTTGTTCAAAGCGGTTACTGATTGGGGAAACCGTGTTTGGGTGCAACTTGAATGTTTGGGGAAAACAGTTTGGCAATCCTTTTCAAAACAAGAACCTTGTGAGAACACCGGAAGACCATTGGACAGTGGACAGTTGGAACAGGGAATTCGAAAGGAATTTGAACAACTTGAGAAGTTGGATGTTGGAGAATGGGTGACTGAAGAGTTTGCCACTCAGTATTCACGGGAGTCAGGATTGAAAACTCTCTCATCACGTTGGGTCCATGTCCAAAAGAATGAAGAGCTGGTTAGATCTCGATTAGTCGTATGCGATTATCGATCTACTGGATTGTCATCAATTCGAGAAAATCATTACTCACCAACTTCGAATCTCATGGGGTTGAGAGTGGTTCTTGCCTTGTGTCAATGGTTCAATTGGTACCTTTTTACCCTGGACATATCCACAGCTTTCCTTTACGCTACTCTGAAGTCATCGGAGAGGCAGGTGATCTTGATGCCAGGATCTTGTGTGGATCACCTCAATCGTAGGATGTACCTTTGGTTGAAGAAGGCCCTCTATGGGCTTCGCAAGGCTCCCCTTGCTTGGTTTAGGCAGATCGTTGGATTCCTGACCGAAATCGGAGCCATGAAAACCAGTGAAGTAACGGTACTTCGTTTTGAAAGCCATGAATCGGGATCCATGCAGCAGTGTTTAGTCCTGGTCTACGTAGATGACCTTTTGGTTTGCGGTGACCACAACATGTGTCGATGGGTGATTGAGAAGTTGGCTCATCGATTTGCTGTGAAGGAAACGGGAAACATTGAACCATTCAAAGCTGGAAAGGTTGAGTATTTGGGAAGAGAAATTTGTAGGGAGAGCCCAAACGGTTTCTTGACCATTGGAATGCCACGAACTTACTTTGATTCCATTGAGAGTGCTCTTGGAATGGAGTTGAAACCAGTTGGAACCCCACCACGTCTTGAGAAGTACGCGAAGGTCAGTGTGGACGAGGACACAGCGCTTGACGACAAGGAAACAAAGGTGTTCAGGTCTGCACTTGGTCGTCTTGCTTGGTTTAGCCTCACCATTCCGGTGATCCAATTCCAAGTGAGCTTTGTGTCCAGCTACCAACAGCGTCCGACCTACTCAGCGATGTGCGCCTTGAAGGAGGTGATCAGGTACGCAAAGGTCTACAAGCACCACAAGCAGCACTTGGGTTCCTCCGCTTGGGGGCTATCTAAGTGGTGGTGGTGTGTGACGCCAGCTGGGGCCTTCGCTCGGCGATGGGGGGTACTGTCTTTTTGGCAGGGAGCTGCGTTTCAACCTTCTCCAGAAGGATACAGACTACTTGTCTGTCCTCTGCGGAGTCGGAGTGCCACGGGATCGTCGAATCCGCTCATGAGGGTATCGCTGCGTCTCTGATGTTGCAGACCTTTCTTCGGGGCTTGCCTGTGCGTCTTGACAACGGTTCTCTGTCCCAGGTAACAGGTGACATCCCGATTACCGTGTACACCGACTCGGAATCGGCCCGTTGTGTTTCTCAGATGGCAGGTTTGATGAGGAAGCTTCGACACCTTGAACTTCGTGTGCAGTATCTTCAGGAGCTCATCGAGGTTGGGAGGTTGGTTTGCAAGCACATCAAGGGCGACGAGAACTTCAGCGACATCCTCACCAAGAGCAGCGACAAGACCCATGTGGAGTTGTTTTTGGCAGCGGTAGGTCTTTACGCAGTGGAGGTTGTGTCCAGGTCCTATACGGGAACGGTCTTGGTTCAGGAAGGGGATCCAGGTAGGTCTTTGAAGAAGGTTGAAAGGTCTTTGAGTCAGGAAGGGGTCCCAGGAGGAGCCAAGGTGTCCTTTTGTGAGGAAACAACGGTGTTTGACATCCCGGAGGACTTGCTGGTCTATCGTGCCATTCCTGAAAGGTGGAAGAACCTTTTGCTGAAGAACGAAGAGTTGATTCACATGCGGTCAGGCACTTTCCAAGTGGGTTCGTGGTGATGTGCCACTTGTGATTGAAGTGTGTTGCAGAGAAGAGAGTTCGATGGCTTTTGTTTGTTCAAAACTCAAGCTTCCTTACTTGGGAATCACAAAGAAAGTTGGTTTGAGCAACGCAGTTTGTTCTTTGCTTCGATTTGTTTTGGAGTATAGACTTCCAGCTGTCTTTTGGTTGAGCACTCCTTGCACTGCCGGTTGCAAGCTCAGACACCTGAAGGTTCCGAAGAGTGAGAAAGACCTTGAGACATGGAAACAGAGAATGAATGAGCACCATGAGATTTGGAAAGGTTTAGAGAGAATCTTTCAGAGAAAACCAACGAAAAATCACATCTTGATTGGTCAAGAATGGCCATTGGGAAACGAATTGCGTTCAGATACATTGTACCAGAGAGTTTGCAAAGAGACGGAGATCTTGTTTCAAGCTGAAGTTCGTCGATGCTGTTTGGATGGCATCCAGAAGGTATGGGATATCAGGACGAATTCTCAGTGTTTTGCAGAAATGATGCACATGCCGAAAGCTCAGTGTAGATGCATTCCCACGGCTGTGAGTGTTGAGGATAGTGGTTACTATTCCATGGAAGTTGCAAGGTACTTCGTAAAGAAGATGTGTCAGTGGACTAGAATGGTATCTTGAGTTGGATCCTTGTTTTCTCTTTCCACTCTGTGTTGAATTGTGTTTTCTGTTTTGTTTTTCTTGAGAGTTTAGTGACCTGCATGAGTGCTTCGTGATTCGTTTTTCGGGAAACTCGTCTTCCGTTTTCGATGTCGAAAAACAAAAGTCTTGGTTTTTAAAAAATTTATCGCGATTCTCAAAACTTCAAAAAAGAAATTAGATCTTTAGCTGAAGCTGTCATGTCACGAACATGTCCGAATGATGTTCCAAGTGAGTCATGACACGTTGTCACGATTTGGCTACTGCGGAGTCGGGAGCTCAGAGAATCGGAAAGATGCAAGTCTTGAATATGTAGTAGTTTTGAGTCTTTTCAACTTTTAGTCCAGTGGAGGCATTTGCAGATGAGTCCAGACGGTGGAACATTTTAAAATTCTCAAGCCACCACGCTTCCCCTTTTTGCTTTCCAAGTCAACATGGGAGAGCGCGTGCAAGTGCACGTAGAGATCCCTGAGCAGTATGTGGAGGCGGCGCAAGAATATATGGCCATTCGAGTCCTGATTGGCTCTTGCCGCTGCGTTATCCCAGTGCATGTGACAATGCGCATTGCCGGAGATTCAGAGTATCTGGACATAGGAACTCCCCATGGAGGGAGTTCAACGTCAGAAGAAGAATCGGAAAGGGCAGATGAGCCTGTTGAGCACAGGGATGGCTCTGCTGATAGCCCGTCCTGTGAGGAAATGGGTAGTGCAGAGATCAGTGGAGAGATTGGTACAGAGATCACAGTGCAGGGGTCAGCGCAAGCGCTACAGAGGTAGCCGAAGAGGGTGGACCTGATTTGCCGCCACCAACGGGAAGCCCTATTTTTCCTTTACCTATGCCGATGCCCAAGTCTTTGTTTGGATCTGGAATGGAACCCAGGACGAAGTTTGCACGTCCAAAGAGTCGATCCTCCGGAGATGATCCCACTGACAATGCATTCAATGATCTACGGGAGGCCTTGCCGGCTGGGAGTATGGACAGGACTCCATTTGCAGCTCCAATGGAAGATCTTCCTACAAGCATTGAGATGAGTGCTGATATCAGGATGTATCACTTACGTCCGGAGATGACGGATGATGCATCCGTCGATGACGCTCCTCACATGATGCCACTCCCAGACACGATTCCACAGTTGAGAGACACCTGTTTGAACGTGGATGAAGATGACGAAGAGGGCGCACAGAAGCTTTTAGATTTTAGCTGTGACGACCTTGAAAGGGGGTCAGATTTTGGACCGAGGACAGAGTTCAGATGCGAATCGAAGACACAAGTCAAAGATGAAAAGAAAGAAGTCGAATGAATTGAATTTTAAGTAAAATCATATATATACATATAGTTATAAAAAACGTCTTCATGGATCTTTCTTTGATATACTTTTTGTGCGAGTTGGGAAGGACTCATGTGAGTGATTTTGAATCTTGTTAGTTGCAGTTGCGTTTGATTGTTCCACTTTCTTTCACTTGAGAGCTTCGATTGCTGCCGCACTATCTTCGGAGAGGACTGCTTCTAGGATCATCCGTCCTTCGATGTCGAGATGAGATCAGAAGAAGACAGATTAGATAGAAGAGAGAGAGATCAGACGGTTTTTGAATGCATGTTTTGTTGATGAGTGGAATCTTTTGGAAACACGTTTCATGACATGTCATGCCACTTCAATTTTCCTTGAAAGCAGCGAGAATTCAATCAAAGAGATTTTATAAAGTTATATAAATTTTAAAAGATGAATATACCTATACGGTCATGTAGATATTCTTCTCCGCCGTCCTGTACTGGACTATATTCATAGTTGCCACGCGGGCAACGCGGTATGAATAAGAGATATGAATACTGTTCCGGAAGGTCTTTTAATATATAAATCCGGAAACCTCGAATCCTTGAGTTTGGTCCAGAACTCAGTTTTATGAGCCCAGTTTTTGCAGTGAGTTGTGAACTCATGAATTCAAGCAGGAAGGGGTGAGAAAGGAAGTAAACCTTTAGGTATACATCCAGGGTGCTTTGAATTTACTCCTTCTCTTAGCTTTCCCTTCGGTCAGCCTTTCTTTAAGCTCTAAGTATCCAAGTTTCAGTCGATGGAATTTTGTTCCAAACTTCCGTGTTGAGAACTTTTGACCACGATCTTGAAATTCAGATTTGAATACATTTCTGGATAGGACTCGACTTAGGGAATCAGGATCTGAAGGCAAATCGATGTCACGAGCTCAAAGTTGAAAAGTTTTGCACGAATCATTTTGGTACAAAGTGTAAATATCTAGAACTTTCTCTTGATCCTTTCAAGCCTTGTTTTCTGAACCTTTTGGATCCTAGAGATTGTTATGTGCATAGTGCATTGCAGTTTGCTTTGTCCTTTGAGTGTAGTGTCAGTGAATCAGAGCGATCTTGATGGAGTCTGATCCTCAACGATGTTGGTGCTACAGTTGTTCGCGGATCAAAGTGTAAACATTGTTGTGTATACAATCCTTGAATGGTTGCACGGATTCTTGTGCATACACTTGCATGGACATAGATCCTTGAGATTGTGTGAATAGAAGAATGGAATTCACAAGCATGAGAATTTGTTCAGTGCAACGTTGTGCATAGAAGATGCTTACACTAGTGCTTTACCTTTGCACTTGTTGAATGTGTACTTGTGTAAGTCTTTTCCTGTAATTCGGTGTTTGTGGAACGCACTTGTGTACTAACGCTTTTGTATGGTACTCTACACTTTTAGGTGAGCGTTTTGTTACCTGTGCTGTTGTTCTTTGACACCCGTTTGCGCGAGACTTGAAGGAAGGAATTGATAGTGAGGACATGTTTGTT
This sequence comes from Symbiodinium kawagutii, assembly GCA_009767595.1. Taxonomy (NCBI): domain Eukaryota; class Dinophyceae; order Suessiales; family Symbiodiniaceae; genus Symbiodinium; species Symbiodinium kawagutii. Next base: position 529,445 of record VSDK01006318.1, on the reverse strand, counting down.
ACCACGTGTATCGTGCACGCCTGTTTGTGCATAACGAAACTGTATAGCAGCGATCCTTGAAGGATCTAACACTTGGAAACTCCAACGTTGAACAACTAAGTACAGAAGTTGAAGCTTTGGAAAGTTTGGCCTGAAAGAATGTAAAGTGAGAGGAGAACAGAGTTGCTCTAACGGAAGCCTTTGAACATTTCTAACTTTGTAACTTTGGAAGCCTCGACGTTTTAGGCAGAACGTTTTCGAGTACAACTGGACCAGTTGTGAAGCGGAGAGTGAACCACGAGTTGTCCTAGACTCTAAGCCGACTGTTTTGTTTCCGTTTGAAAGAGAGAAACCTCAGAGGTAGTGTGTCTCACACGACTGCTGGGTAGAGACCGGTTTGGACAAAGTGTCCTGTGACTTTTGGCTCAAGTGTGGTCGAGTGAAAAAGTGAAGTGAGCTGAAACTGGTGTGAGCTCGAACGGTTAGAGGGGTAAAGCTACCTTTTACATTTTAGGGTTTAGGGTTTTAGGGGTCTGGGGTTTTCAATAGTGCCACGGCTGCCTCCCCCTGAAATTGGTTGAGGGGGGAGGCGCCGTTCTTGTACAGGAGGCCCACCCCAAACCACCCAAACTTTCACCTTTCACGGGTGTAGGGTTTTCTACCTCCCATCCTCCTATCAAGGGGGTGACTTATTTTTCTCCTCTCTCCCGCAACATTCCCCTGATCAATTTTTCCTGGATGGTCCATGGGAAGAATCCGATGTGACGGTACATCTTGAGTTCACTGTTCTGCTCTCTATGTTTGTCCTGCTTGTCTTTAGTGTATAGTAGTTATATGTAAAAGAGCTTGTGTGAAATTGGCATTGCAAGAAAAGTATGCAAACCCAAGAGTGGTATACAGGAAGAAAATGCAAGCAAGGCTCGCGTGAGAAATGCAGGCGAACTGCGACAGATTCGAAAAATGACCGGGTATGTCACAACCAGTTTTTTTCCTGAAAAGGTGAGCAAGGACTGTAACCAAGACATGGGTCTATGTTAATCCCTGAACGGCAACCAAATACAAAGTTTGAGGCAGAGACTTCATGCATGCTTGGCAAACGAGGCATGCGACCTTTCGCTAGAATCGCATTTGTGTCGCCAATCAGTCGGGGAAGTACCAAAGCAAGGATGAGAAGGAAAGGGAACAAAAGGTGAGCAAGGATGGATTTCGATTTTTGTTTTTCCTTGGTGGCCAAACGGAAAAAACCCAGTTTGACAGGTTAGATTGATTGCGCTGCTTCTCGTCTGTACTGTATTCTCCCTCTTTTTATCTTCTCTGCTATATCTCTTAGCTATCGAAATCTGTGAGAGACATGTTTGTGGAAGTGGCATTGTAAGAACAGCGCGCAAACTTGCGGACGGAATAGAGAAGAAAAGGTGAGCAAGGATTGGATGAGATTACGATTTTAATAACAGCATGCAAACTTGAGGGCGGGATAGAGAAGAAAAGGTGAGCAAGGATTGGATAAGAACGGACTTCATTCTGACCGCAGATTCGAAAATGAGCAAGTACGTCACGAACAAGATTGATCTGAAAAGGTGAGGAAGGGCTGTAGCCAAGATCCGAATTTTTTGATTGAGAAGAAAGCCCAAGGTTTGAGTCAGAGAAATCATGCATAGCAGGCAACTGGGCCAGTTTTGATCGTGATCAGCTTGTGTGTGCTTGATCGCTTGTTCTCATTCTCACTCTTCACCTCTCTCTGCCATACTCTCGCTTGTGTAAGAAGTTTCCTGTGACCAGTAAAAAGGCAAGCGTGAGATGGGAATAGCTCGAAAAGAAAAGGTGAGCAAGAACTGATTTGGATTTAGCGGACGGTCACCGAGATGCGTTTTCACTTGACAGCATATGTGGCAACATTCTTTCGAAAATCATTTCTGGCAATAGAAAGGTTTGAGTTTGCTCCTCTATTATTTTTTACATGGGAAGGGTTTTGAATGATTTTGTCTGAAGGATGCAGTAACACCCTCCTACATCTACCTTTGCTAGCATCTTTTGATTCCTGGCAGCAAAGAAATATGCCGAGTTTGAGGCTCCTTCTTGATCCTTTCTTTCCGTGATTGCATGTTCTCGTGTGATTCATGGCATTCTCAACTTCCCATCTTCTCTGGGTAGATTTTTCGAAACCCGCCGCAGCTGTTCAAGAGCAGAATCACTCTATCAATTGAACATTGTTCGAAAAATCAGTGAGAAACATTGGCTATACGCAGTGATTTAGGGTTTAGGGTTTTAGGGTTTTAGGGTTTAGGGTTAGGGTTTTAGGGTTTAGGGTTTTAGGGTTTAGGGTTCAAGGGGTTTTGACAGTACCGCGGCTGCGTCCCCCAAGTCATTTTGCGAAGGGGGACGCGCCGTCTTAGCATTTGTTAGCCCGCCCCAAACCGCCCAAACTTATACCTTTCACGGGTTTAGGGTTTTCTACCCCCCATCCCCCTATCCGGGGGTGACTTAATTCCCTCCCCCCATGCAACACTCGAATCTAGCAGGGTTAAAATTATATGTTTTGGATTTCTTGGCGGTGATAATGATGATGATGTTGATGAGGGTGATCATGATGAGAAGATGTCGGTTATGATATTGATGATGTTGATGACGATAATGATGTTCACAATGATTGTGACGATGACGATGATGATGTCGATGATGATGATGAGATTGATGATGATTGCAATAACGATGCTCATGATGAGTGTGAAGATGATAATGAGGATGATGAAGAAGATGATGATGATTTTGTGATCACGATGCTGTTGATGATGATGAGGATGAAGATGATGATGGGGAGGATGATGATGATAATGATGATAACGACGATGATGATGCTCATGATGAAGATGATGATGATGATGATGATGATGATGATGATGATGATGGTGATGATGATGATGATGACGTTGATGATGATAATGATGATGATATTGACGATGATGATGATGATGCTGATAATGAGGATGGTGATGATGCTGATGATGATGGCGATCGTGCTGATGAAGATGATGATGATGATGATGATGATGATGATGATGATGATGATGATGATGATGGCGATCGTGCTGTGGAGTTTCAGCGTGACATGGATGGCGCATTGGATTTTTTTCGGTTCCATGACTGCTTCGGCATGGCAGATATGGGCCACTCTGAGGTGAGACGCTTGGTTCTCGAGCACAACGGGGACGTCCGATGCTGGCGGGTCAAGATCATCACACTGAATTGCGCCGTGTTGGGATTCGAAATCATGCTGCGATATACCAAGGCTCGGGACGAATCTGACACCACGAGCTCTGAGAGTCGTTAATCTTGCACTCTACTGCAAGACGGGCGATCAGCCAGTCAACGCAGCACAGGTATATAGAAAGAAAACGGGCTGCCTTTGACTGCTCGCCTGTCGCTTTTTGAAATCTTCGATGACGCGGAAAAAATTGGTCATAGCAGTTGTTTTCCATTTCTGGAGTTTGGCTTGTCCGATTCTTTGCCCTGTGTTTAGTGTGCCAACCCTTGGCTTTGCAGTTTTGTTGCTCAAGAGAAACCTGCTTTCTTCAAGCTGCACCTTGCTTGTAATATGCTGTCAAGGTTAGCCAGCGTGGACAACGTATGGGACCTTGTGGAGCAGCTGGTGGGCTGGCTTCCTTGCGTACAGCTGCAGTGTGTGAGCACCACCGTGCGTCTGTCCGAGGCGAATCGCCAGCTGCTGCGAGACCAGCTTGCCACCATGCAGCTGCGGTTTCCACGGACTGCACGGTTGCCGCCAAGCACTTTGATTCAGCTCCTCTATGTCTTGGCAGTTGGGCCAGCGCTGCGATTGGATGACCCGACGCTTCCAGGGTCTGTTTGGGCCGGTCGCGCATTTCCACGCGAAGAACTCAGGGTGACAGTCCGCCACTTTCCACAGCGCCCTCGTCGGGTTTGGTCACGCCTGCTGGGCAGGCCTGTCCGGCCAGACCAGCTGGATGGTTCTTTTTCTCATCCTGCTTGGCCTCCCGTTGCAGCGTTGTTGCTAGCACATGCGGAAGACCTTCGGCGACGCCATGAAGTGACACGCTATTTCTGGGACGAAGGCGGCTACATCGAGTGCTATCGCATCGCGATCGTGGCGGTGCGCTTTAGAATTTTCGGGTTTGAAGTGATGTTGCGAAACACCGCGGCGCGGCCCATCGATCCAGCCCAAAGTCCCACAAGTTCTGAGAGCAGCTGAGGCAATGCTAGCCACGCCGTGTAATGCTGATTTCGCCTCACCGGCCTGCCAAAACAGATGTCTGGTTGTTAACATCTAGAGTGAATTTTATTGCATTGTTCCAAATCAGGAATCTGCTTCCCCGATCTGGCTGAGGTAGAATTCAAAACTTGGAGTTTTGGACTTCCAAACTTGGAGTTTTGGAGTTTTGGCCTTTAAAACTTGGATTTTTGGACCTCCAAACTTGGAGTTGTGGAGTTTTGGCCTTCAAAACTTGGAGTTTTGGAATTCCAAACTTGGAGTTTTAGAGTTTTGGCCTTCAAAACTTGGAGTTTTGGACCTCCAAACTTGGAGTTTTGCAGTTTTGGCCTTAAAACTTGGAGTTTTGGACTTCCAAACTTGGAGTTCTGGAGTTTTGGCCTTCAAAACTTGGAGTTTTGGCCTTCCAAAACTTGGAGTTTTGGACCTCCAAACTTGGAGTTTTGGAGTTTTGGCTTTGAAAACTTGGAGTTTTGGACTTCCAAACTTGGAGTTTTGGAGTTTTGGCCTTCAAAACTTGAAGTTTTGGACGTCCAAACTTGGAGTTTTGGAGTTTTGGCCTTCAAAACTTGGAGTTTTGGGCCTCCAAACTTGGAGTTTTAGAGTTTTGGCCTTCAAAACTTGGAAGTTGAGAGTTTAGAGCTGGAAGTTTAGAGTTTAGAGTTGGAAAATTAATTTTCGAATTTTCCAAAAAATGGTCAATTTCCTTTATAAAATTTTGGCTCGGCAATTGACGGAAATCCCAAATCCTGTCCCGGGACCTTTGGAGCTTAAAAATCAAAATTTTGGCAAAAACGGCTTGGAGCTCCAAGGAGGGGCCCTTTCCCAAAACAAGCCTCCAAAGACTAAAGTAAAAGGAAAACCCTCGTTTTGGGACCCAACTTCCAGGACGGGACCCGTTACACTTATAGGCTTACGGTTAAGGGTAAGTTTTTTTACAATAGTACACAGAGCGATTGGCTCTACTCTAGGAGTTGTACCGTGCTCGGAATGCAGGTGGTAGCCCTTGCATTCCTCGCCAAGCTGAACGGCTAGAGCTAGGCTAGTAAGGCGCGCGCCAGGTGCGCGCTATTGTTTAGGGTTTAAGGTACAATAAGGTTGTAGGCTTTAGAGCCGCGTAGTGTATGTTGGTTACATGGCTACATCCCGCCCGCCCAAAGTTCCTTATTCATTACATGATATATAACTTTTTCGTGTTTCGTTTGTTGCTTTGTATGCCATTGTACAAGGATCAAAGGCATTGAAATAAACACACAATCAAAACCCTACAGTCCTGAAAGAAAAAATTAATAGCAAGAAGAAAGAAAGCCTCCAAAACTTCCCGGGCAGGATTGAAAGGAAAAGGGTCAAAACGCTACAGTCTTGAAAAAAAAGTTAAATAGCAGAAATCCACCTTTGATTTTGAGATTTTTGAAAAGCCAGGAGAAAGGAAATCACATAAAGAAGAAAGAAAGAAAGAAAGAAAGAAAGAAAGAAAGAAAGAAAGAAAGAAAGAAAGAAAGAAAGAAAAGAAAGAAAAGAAAGAAAGAAAGAAAGAAAGCAAGAAAGCAAGAAAGCAAGAAAGAAAGAAAGCAAGCAAGCAAGCAAGCAAGGAAGGAAGGAAGGAAGGAAGGAAGAAAGAAAGAAAGAAAGAAAGAAAGAAAGAAAAAAAGGAAGAAACCAAAGAAAAGACAATGAAAGAGAAAGGAGGAAACACAAGGGATTTGAGCCTTCCAGACCCGAAACCCTTGAAAAATATAAGTTTTAGACCCCAGGCGACCCATTTGAATATTACAACCCGATTAAGAGGTAAATGTACATTTGATATATTGGTTTAGGGTTTTTGCGTTTTAGGGTTTAAGGCTTAGGGCTTCTTGATTCTCAGAGTTTCAAGACAACGGGCTTGCGCAGGGTTTTGCACAATTGACAATACTAACTTCTGGGCAGGTTTTGTGTATCCGGGCAAACCATGGAGTCTTGCCGTAATATTAGTAGTGCTACCATTACCATTACTAGTTTTATTTTTTGTTATTAGTACATTTATTCTTATTGTTTTTATTTTTACGATTACGATTACGACCACAATTACGATTATTGTTATTATTGCTGCTACCAATGTTATTCGCATTACTTTTTTTAATATTGTTCTTATTATTGTTATCGTTAATATTAATAGTGCTACCATGATTAATATTATTATTATTGCTATTTTTATTTTTGTTATTTTTTATTGGCGCCTTTTTTATTTTTATTATTACATTTCTTATTGCTATTATTACTATCATCATTATTGTTATTATTATTGGTGTTATTACTATCATTATTTTTATTTTATTAACATTATTATTATTATGTTTAATTATTATAGCTAATATTCTTATTGCCATTACCGTTGCCATTATTGTTTATTACTAATATTACTTTTTTTATGATGTTAATTATTTTTGTTATTATTATTGTTCTGATTTTAACGACCACGATTATTGTTTTTATTAGTTTTATTTTCATTATTTGTGTTATTATTATTAATTCATTTTTTTATATCATTATCATTATTATTATTTTTTGAATATTGTTTTTACTATTTTTATTATTGTTTTTTTGATCAATACTGTTTTTTTTATTGTTATTGTTTTTATTACGAGTATTACGATTATTGCGATTATTATTATTATTGCGAGCGTTACTATTATTATTTTTTTTATTAACATGTTTGTTTTTATTAAAATACATATTGTTATTATTATTATCATTATTTGTATTAGTATTATTATTAATATTACTATTCTTATTATTTTTATTTTTATTACTATTATGTCTATTACTATTCTTCTTCTTCTTATTTTTATTTGTATTATTATTACTACTAGTACTATTGTTATTATGATTATTATTATTATTGTTATTTTTATCATTATTACTATTAATATTATTGCTACTACAATTATTATTATTTTTTTATTATTGTTATTACTACTATTACTAATATTATTATTATTACTACTACTATTATTATTATTGCTTTTATAATAATGATAATAATAATTATTATTATTATTACTATTACTACTATTATTACTGATATTATTATTATTATTATTACTACTACTACTAATATTACTACTAGTACTACTACTGCTACTAGTACTATTATTATTAGAGAGCGAGACGCTGTGGGTCCCCCTTTTTTTCACTGTTTTTAGCTGTTTTTCATTAAAATTACAATGTTGTAGACATATTTCCAGACAGTTGTCTGAACATCATTGTAAGGATTGACGAAGATTTCAGCAGGCAAATTTAACACAATATGTTCTTCATTTTCATTCTTGTACATGTTTGATTTTTAAAAATACGTAATTACATTATGTAAATGAAATTAGATATATTCACATATAAAAAATACGGTGGTTTCCCAGGTAGTGCCAATCCTATTCTTATGTATTGTTTTCAAATCTGTTCTTTGCCTTGCTTCCATGGCACCCCATACTGTCGGTTTGCTTTCTTCATATGATATGCATTTCCTATGGAGTTGTTTTATGTTCCCCTTGCCGCATTCCCACAATACTCCTATGCTTCCCACCTAGGATATGTATATGTTTTTCCCTTTGTTGCATTCCAAAAAAAAATCCTTTGCTTTTCACCTAGTATATGTGCATGTTTTCCATGTCGTTCATGTAACTACATTAAATGAGGTTCCATTGTTTTGGCATACTACGTCTATGCCCTTCCTAAGTGGTCTTTATGCATTACCCTTTGTTGTTTCAATACTATTACTACATTCTATTCTGGTTCTCTATGACCTGCCCCTCCCCCAACAAAAAGACGTTGTTATGGCTTCCCATGCTATTACTTTTACCATCCCCTACAAGGGGGTTTTGGCTCAATTCATGCTATCTCTATGTCCTTTCAGAAGGTTTCCATTACATCCTAGATGATCCTTGTGGTTTCCTCCAAGTATGGCAAATCTCTTCCTGTACTACTCCATGGTATTCTTGTAACCTTTCCCATCCTTCATTCCCAGTGCATACCATATTGTTTCTTTGTTTTCCCTATATTGTGCTAATCTTTCTCCATGGTTTGATAGTATTCTTATCACGTCTTCTCATTTTCCATGCTATGTGTATGTTCTCCACCCAAGGTTTCAATTGCTTACATGCCAGTCATTTGCTTTGAGCAAGCACTTTTCCATGACTTTTCTTCATCTTACTATACATATGCTCTCCCCAAAAGACAGTCTGATATCACTTCTTGTTGCTCTTGTAGTCTCGCCACATTCTGTTCCTGGTTTCCCATGCTATCATTGTTGTAGTACCCTGCATGTGTTTTTTCTGTCTCAAATCATGCTATCCTTATCTTTTTGAGGAGGCTGGCTTTGGCATCCTGGACTGTCTTACTGGCTTCCCCCAACTAGCGCACATCTTCCCCACTCAATTCCAATGGAGTTGTAATAATTTATATTAGTTCCCCTGGCTGCATTTCCTGCAATACTCCTATGCTTTCCACCTAGGATGCGTGCTTTTTCCATGCTATTCATGCACTCACACCAAATGATTTTCCAAGGTTTAAGCATGCTATGTCTAAGGCCCTCCCTAAGTTTTTTTTAAGGATTGCCCATTGTTCCTTTTGTGCTCTCTCCACTTTCCATTCTAATGATCTACAACTTGCCTCCCAAAAGAAAGAAACAAATCCTCCTGATATTACATTGTGGCATCCCGATTTTTGTCTCATGCTAGCCCTAAGTTCTTTCAGAAAGCTTTCCATGGTATTCTATTAGGTGCCAACCTCTCCCCATGATGGTCTTGCTGTATATTTTCAGTTCCTTTTATTTCCCATGCCATTCCTATGCTGCCTCATTGTAAACATAAAGCAATATGTTTTGTTTCTGAGTGCTTTACATGTAAATAGTTGCCATGAGACCTTTATGGTTTACCCATATCATTCCCATAGTCGCTCATAGGAATTCTCAGTATTTTTTCCCATAGCACCCCTAGATACTTTTTATTCTAGAACGTTTGAGATTGTTTCTCTAAACAAAGCAGATTTTTGTCTAGTTTATTTTGTGACAAAAAT